>CAIGRP010118244.1:0-26764 GCA_903798385.1 Fraxinus cuspidata
ATGTTTATCATGCTTTTGCACATTTTATATTTTTTAGGGAGATGTCAAGATTTTTTATTTGGCAAGAAAGGCTACGAATATTTTGTAAGACATCTTAAAGATTGATATGTTTATACTTATTGAAGTATATGGCTCACTTTGTCAATAGTGTCATAAGCTCAACTTTTTAAACTATATTTGATGTGGTATGGAGCATTTCTTATGGAGTGAATTCACAGATTTTTTTTTTTTTTTTAAATTTCAGCCCCCCTCTCAACCCATGCTCCCTTCCTTATCCTTGTGTGCTGGAAATGTAAAGTTGAGTGCACTGGCACCTCCTTATCGAATATTTCGTGTTTGTCTCTCATTCTTTTAAAACTCTTTTCTATATACTCATTTCAACAACACATTCATAAAATAAAATATTTTGCACGTAAACTCAAAACTTTTCCCTACTCTTTAACCCATATTCTCCAAAAAAAAATTGGCCTCCAAACATGGGCTAAGTACCAAATATCATATGATGTTTTCTTTTTTCTACTTCCGAACTTGATTGTGTTTTTCCTTAAATTATTTTGAAATGTTTGCATGACTTGTTTTCTTCTTCTAGAATTAATACGCACGCTGAAAGGTATGCATAATTTGGAATGTTTTCTTGGAATTGTCTTCTCTCTACGTTTAAGAAATTTCTTGAGTTCTAATTTTCCGAAGTCTTAGGGACAATTTCTAGGAAGAACAAACGAGTAAAAAAAGGGACATTTTCTTGGAATAGGAAGAAGCAATTATCAATAAAATGAAAATTAGGCCAACAACAATTTATAAACACGAAATAGATTTTGACTATATATTTTAATTTGATAATATTAAGTGGGCACTAGTTAGGATTTCTTTGGGATGCCTAATTTATCATTTCTATAATCCCGTAACTTATTAATTACGCCAAACTTCTACATTATTTTCTCTCTCATATAGTCAGTCTTACACGTTTCATTTCTTACCTGCAAGTGACAATGATACTAAAACTTGTCATGCATTTAGAAACGCTTTTTGCAATTAGCACCTCATTTTTGTTTTTGAAATCCGCACACGACTAGTTATTTAAATTAAGTGCTCGATTAACACTTGTGTTTATAAATTTTTTCAACAGTTATAATATCTCCTGTTTGATACAGCTCGAAAATCTGATTTAAATTTAAATCAAAATCAACAATTATTTTTAACCACACAATTTTTTAATCACACATTTCATCAATTTTTATTAAAATCATCTAAAAATCTAATTTTAGTTTCTACAAAACATGGGTACGTTTGGTATGTTTGACTAAAGATGACAGTTAATTTAATCTCTCTTCTTTTCTTATATTCATCTCTTGACGCATAACGGAAACCTGAACAACAATAAAAACATGAACGACTGTTGCTCAAATTTCGCTTGAACGGATGTGAAAAATATTGGAATCCATCATTTCATCGGAAAAGAACTGAAATAATATTAATCAAGAAACGAATGTAATCTTTTTACAAATTTAACATGTATTTATAGACTCAAAATAAATCATAATCATAGTGAGATCTTAATTCTGTAGATAAATGCAAAAAAAAAAAAACTAAAAAATGTAAAAGGCAAAAATATCCTTAAATTAACTAAAAACAGAAAAAGATAAAACGGGCCTCTAAATGATGGAATTTGACCCCGAAAGTTTGATACAAATGTCACCCCAATAAAATTGTGCATAATCAAAAAACGCTTCCGGATTGTAATTATGGACGAAAATTCGACACTTGAGCTGAAAATTGTGTGCATTTTTGTAGATCCTTCTTATTTTTTCTCTTTTCTAATTAGTTTAGGGTTTTCTCTTCTAATTGACGTGCATCAATTCGTCACAATAAAAATATCTTTGATTTAAAAAACTAAATATATCCTTAATGTAACATATTAGTTACAAGGAAAGATACGATAATTGCCAATTGACGTCGTTTTGTAGCCTTAAATATATGGTCCCATGAAATAAACTTTGAACGCGAGTGGGAAGACTCTTCATTTGGTTGCTCTTGACACATCATTATTTCATGACATGTTTACGGTTTATTTGGAAGAGATTATGTGAAGTGAAAGTTTGTGTGATTAAAAGGAATTTGAGAAAAATGAATTTCAAAGAAGTTACGCCAAACAATGACATAAGATGTTGAAATTATACTACTAAATAAAACTAATAAAAAAAGGTAGAAAGATCAAAAACTAGTGAAAAGAAAATATTGTTTGACTTAAAAGAATTAAATAAATTAGATTTGTTGTGGAAAATCATTAATGATGCCTCTTATTTTGATAAATTAAAATAGTCGAGAAATTATATACTGAAATAGTGAATGAGTTCACTCATCGAGAGAATGAGAGAGAGTGAATTCAACTTGAGTACTTAAAACCAATATCGAACATTTATGTGAGTTTGTTAAAAAGCTTCAAGGATTTTGGGCAGAGAATGAACAATCACTTCTTGAAATTCTCAAAAATTCAGAGCTACTTTCAAGAATTTCAAATTTTTTGAGAATTTTCAATAATTTTGAAAAGGAAATTGAAAAATCTCTTTTTTGGTACTCTCGATTTGGGAACAAATTGTAAAAAGGCAGTATGAGAACACAACTGACCCGGATTCAAAAAATAGACTTTGTGGGTGTTGGGTTGTATGCATATACAGTATATTTTGTTGTGATAAAATAATAATTTATAATAAATAAATTGTGGTTTTATTTATTTATTGTATTTATTTGTTATTGAGCATGCGGAATAAAGTGCCTTATAATCACGTTCGATAATATAAGTTGAGTATTTGTGTTGAGAAGTACAATGTGACACAACTTATATTTTGATCTTATATAATTTGTTCACAAACAATGTATAAGGGTTGGCACCTTATACTGTAATATTATAGTGTTGATTGATTCACTATTCGAGTTTTTTATTTATCCTTATCACATAAATAGTTAAATGTGACACTAGTTTACTTGAAGTGTATTGAATGAATCATGTGTCAAGTTTAATTTTATAGCATGAACGTGCAAAAAATTAAACTCCACTTGATCGTCGTGTGTTTCATCTAAATCTCTAATAGGTTTATGAATATATTTTCATGATTTTAATGATTTTTGATTCACTGGTAGATGAGATCAATTTGATTGATCAAATATCCCTGTGAGTCGATAACTTCAGAATGAGAAAGTAGAGAACGTGAATTCGTGGCGGGAATCGTCGTCCTGAAAGATAGGTAGAGTGACTACTTATGTATATTTTGTTGAACGTTTAAAATCTGATTTTAAAGTTTAGTGACGGCTATATTTTGACATATGTGATTAGTTTATAGGACCGTTGAAGAAAATGGTACTTAAGTTAGTGAGTATAATTAGAGGGGCAAAACAGTTATTTATGCTCGTACCTAATTTTCAAATCTCAAACAGGGATAAGATACATATACGGCAGTTTAGAGGAAAGTATTACAGATTTATTGTTTATGTGATCTTATATATTCCAAGAGTTCAATTTTTTACTTTTAGTAGAAAAAATAAAAACTAATAATTAGATTGAGTGGTCTATGATCAATTAGACTTGATCTAATTATTGGAGTTTGGATAATATATATTCGATCAGGTCCCTGTGATAGCTCTATAAAGTATTGGGATTTAATTATAATTATAATAAAAGTTTTGGGATTCATTGTAATTATAATAAAGTTTTGTACTTAATTGTAATTTTTATAAAAGTTATAAACTTAATTATAATTATAATTGAAGTTTTAAGACTATACATGTAATTAAATGTAAACTGATTGGATGTGGACTTTAATCAAAACTCCTATTTGAAATTGGGATTATTATTAAACATGTATTGGAACATCTTTATCTTTATAAATAGAGACTAGATAGATATAGAAATATTAGAACAATCATAATACATAATTTCATAGCGTTTAAATTGGAGAGAGAGAAAAGTGAGTTATTTTTCTTATTGTTCAATCTAAGAATTAGTTTCTTGACTTAATTAAAAGAAGATGTCCACACACCGGTGTAATCTTGATTTTGAAGAATATTATAGAAGACTTGGAGGTTTGGAGAATTAAGTTCATGGAATTAAAAAACTAGAGGCTCCTGATCCAAAAGGCTAAGGTGCTATTCTTTTTGTGTTTCAGTTTTCAGTTTTTAGTTTTGAATTTTGAATTCATTTTAGGTTTTGTGTTTTGAGTGTTCATTTTGGGATTGTTGAAAACGTGTTCTTTTTGTCATTTTGAAAAATTGTTTTCAAAAAAAAAATGAAGTTTTGACTTAGTTTTAATTGAAAACAGTCAAAAGGACTTTTTTGATATTTTCCGTTTCCTTAGTAAATTTTAAATTCGTTTTTGGAAATTCATTTCTGAAAATAGGTAAGTAAACGCGTTTTCAGTATTTTTGAAAACTAAAAATTGAAAATAACATTAAAACAGCAAAGGGAACATGCCCTAAAAGTTTGTGATTCAGAAGTAATTTAAAAATTAATCATCAAATAAAGAGTTTATTGGTCAAGGTGTGCTTATAAGTCGAAAACATTTTTCTTTACTTGTAAGCAAACTCTTTTAGTTAATTGAATGAAATGTAGATGAGGAGCCCATTTCAATTATTACTATTACTCTCACGAAATCCTTGATCAAGGTGTGCTCATAAGTCAAAAAGAGTTTTCGTCTTATATTGATTTAAGAGTGGATAAAAGATATAATCGATAATTAAAACTGCCACACTTCCATATCTCGTAATTGACCGAATCATATTGACAAAAGAATTATAGTTTCATGGTAAACAAACAAATTTGATTTTATTATACCATGTGACATTTTTGTCACATGTGTTGCCCTAACATATTGCTATATATCAATTTGGGACGAAAAATGTAAATTAATTTATTTAGGTGAATCCACAATAAATAAAAATGGTGCTTTAATTTATCTTATTTTGATTAGATCAAAATAAAAATTTACGCCGTTCACATCGTGATTAGAAACGTGATGAGGCACACACAAAATGAGAACTAGAAAAATGAAATACACTAATTAATTAATAATGTTGGACAATTAATTAATTGTGTTACTTATTAATAAGCCAAGTTAATTAATCAGATTAATTAATTAATTAATGGACCAGTTTAAGTGTCAATCAAACCCACTTCGACTTATATTAATAAACTATTAGGGTTTGAGAAATCATACAAGATAAATCATAATTTTTCTCGCACAAGTAGAATTCAATAAAGGTATAATTCTTGTAGTTTGGTTCAGAAAATTCAAAACAGCGTGAAATTTTTTGAGTTGAAAATATGACACAAATTGTCTAAATCGAACCGCGTTCACCCCTTCCTTGGGCTATGAGCCAAAATTTATATATTGTAACTTCATTGTTTTCCTTTCTCTTTCTTACAAAAATTCATACATCTTACATTGATTACATTTTTAGGTGTTCGTACTACATATGCACACACTTTTCTTTTTTCTATGGAATTCAACTCTACATGTAAGACTTATTTCCATGTTGACTAGTTTTAAAAGACTATGGTTTAGGATTTTTATTTTGCATAATTTTAAGAGTCACGTTAGAGGCGAAAAACATTGTTTATAACAATATTATTTCGTTCTCATAATTTATGAGATAATTTATTGAAATCTCATTATTTTTGAATATTTGTAATTCTACAAGAATCATATTATTAATATTTGATTGATTATTCATTTTTATTATTGTTTCTTCTAAAGTGTATAGATGATTTTTCTCTTGTACTTTTCTCTTTTGAGGTATAGAGTCTTTGGCATCAATTGGTTCACAATGCTTCTAACGTAATTTGAGTTATGTACTAATCGTTGACACGTGCGTTGCACAAATTTTGTATTTGTTATGTTTTTATTAGTTTAGAAATTGTAGGTGTTAATAAAAAGTAGTTTAAGTTTTATTGGATTATTCAAGAGTCTTGGGAGCATATTATTGTCTCGCTAATGCTCCATCTAACAAGGTGATTATTTCAAAAGTTGATATTACTGTACAGAGAAACTCACCAAAAATAAATTGAAAATATCACGTGTATGTAGAACATAGCAATACATGATAATAGAAATGTTTGACCTACATAAAGATTGCATGTTTACAGGAGTAAAAAATATTTGATTCATTAAATAATAAAGCATGCATCGAAAAATAAAAATGCATAGCAAAGAAATTGTAAAATGATACCATGCAGCATTTACAAAATATATAGAGCAATAGATCGGAGGACCTAGGTTTGAGTAAGAAAGAGAAGTTAGTTTTTGGCTATGAGTTAAGTAGACTACTCTTTATTGAACAGTCGAAATTGTTACAAGTGTCTAATACATGTGAATTTGAAACATAGAACTTGAGCACAATTTAAATATAAAACCAAAACATTCTATTAGAAAAATTGTTCAGTCAAACAAAGCCACATCTAGCAAAAATTAGAAACTTCTCTATGAGATGACATCAGGAAAAAATCATGAGATTAACCTCTATGTTGTGAACCTTATATGATTTCAAATTATTGTGTCTTGAGGGGTGATGTTTCTACTGATGAAAGAATGTAACAGACTATTGTTGCCTCAGTACACATAATTCAAATTGGCGTTTCCGCAATACAATAGACATGCAATTTAAAAAAAATTGTGATCAAACTTCCACGTCGTGCTTTCCATAAGAGAATTTATCATTAACTACCTTGGAAAATAAAATGCAAACTTTTCTTAGATTCTACTGAATAAATTAAGAGGATTTACCAAATTTAACATGCTTTTAAAGCATATTATGACAAAGTATTTGAAGCCCTAGCTGTACACTCAATAGTCAAAGCTTGCTTATAATGAGACAATAATGTGAATCATTCCATATGACTGCACCTATATTGAATTGCAAGTGGAATAAAGAATTTTTAATTATTTAATGTCTAGAAATACCATGCTTACCTTAACTTTGCAAAGTAAAAAATAGCCCAACTTTTGTTAACACGACCAATGGTGTACTTTTCAAATGGAATTCATCAATCGAGCAAACTATACCAAACTATATAAGCTTATATGTTTCTAAAGTTATACCATAAGTAAAGGGTAAAAGCTAATCAACAATAAAAACTTTAAAACTGCCATAAATATAACATGGCTAAACAAGTTCATCTGCTCAAAAGATCCTAAATCACACATGTAATCAAAAACCTATTTGATAGTATTGAGTACGCAATCAATCTAATACGAGAACTAATCAAAAATATGTCTAGAACTGATGAAACAATAGTTCAAACAGATCACATGACAAAGTAATCAGTGAAGAAAGTCAATATTAACACCTTGTATAGTTGCATAACTAACCTCTGAACTGTGGGAAAGCTAAGTCATAGATCAAATTGGAAAAATGTAATAGAAATAACATTGCTATATAGCCAATGGGAAATCAAATAACCTTTCATGTGAACGGTATATCAAAAGAAGCTAAATATGAGGACTAAGTAATCTGACTCATTCACATCCACATTATAATTTTTGGAATTCATTATACGCATGGAAACTTCATTTACAAAACTCAGAGGAAACTTGCAGGTGTTTTTACAAAATATTATTTCAATTAAATAAACCTACAAAATTTAACATTCACTATTTATCTTCAATTATGCATTTGAACACTTACGGAAATAGAAAGCGACACTTACCACAATTCCAGATCCCCTTGGCTTTGAAAATGCTTCATCTCTATTAACACAAGATGGATGATATGCTTTTGGGCAACCTCTGTAAATTCATAGGGAAAAATTATTGATAAACCCCATAAAACACAAAATCAACAAAAACTTTTGAGAAATACGTGAACACATTTTTTTCTGCTTACATTCTTAATATTATATGTCGCTATACAAGAAACTCACCCGCGGTCACACATGACAAGGTCCCACTATCGAAATAAGTGAAACAAACATCGTCTCCCATGAGCTTCCTCCCTAAAGGGTTTGCTGCAATCTAAAACTTGATAGAGTCTTTGAATTCTTTCCTATCTTCTGCTTCCATCCAGAAACTTTCCTTGAGTCAAACACAATAACTTCAGTCTCAATTTCAGTATCTTGAGTCACAATTTCCTTCATGGCAATCATTCTCTCATCTTCTTTATCTTGTACGGCACAACTACTCACTAAACTCCCCAACATCATTATTTGTTTTCTCAATCTCCATTTCACTCTATTGCCAATTTTGTGTACTTAGATGAAATCTTCTTGGCCAAGTTATCACTTTTAGCCTCCATCTCCGTTTTTGTACATGTTTCCATTTTTGTAATGACCGCAAAAGAAATGTAAATATATTTTTTAAGAAAATGGGTAAATTTAATGTCACTACTTGCTTCTACCCCAGGTCGGACGAAAATTTGTAGAAAGGTTTTGTCTCTACTGTTGCATTTTGATTCTGTAATTACAAAAAGTGAAATTACAATATCAAGAGGGAACATGGTGTAATGTTCCTGGTTCAAAATTTCATGGCGATGGCGTTTAGTTTAGAGATATTAGAGAGTTGAGAAATAAATCTTTTCTTCTGTGATGTATAATATATAGGAAGAAGAAAAGCTCCTCTGCGCTGTGCAGAGAGAATCTCCTTGCAGCGTTTTCTAATTTTTTCTCTCTTTTTTTAAAAAAAAAATGACGTCGTCTTCATATGAATGAGGGTAAACCGTCATCGTTTTCTTCTTACACGGATAATTTTTTTTTTGTGTTTTTTCTTCTTTTTAAAAATGACGCCGTCTTCGCATAAATGAAGATAAGAAGAAAAGCTCTTCCGTGCAGTATTTAAAAAAAAAAAAAAACGACGTCGTCTTCACACGAATGAAGGTAAGCCGTCGTCGTTTTCTTCTCCTACGGATACGAGGAAAATATGAAAATATGAAAAGAGTATGAAAAAAGCTCATTTTGTACAGTAGAATGAGATTGGATAATATTGCATCTACAGTACCCAGAAATTGCCCTTTTTATATAGTAGAGATTACATAGTAAGGATATGTGTGGTAGCTAAAATAGCAGGAAGAAAAGACTCTCCATCTACAAGTAAAAATAAAAAGGAAATACAGCTAAAAAATTAGAAACACGGGTTACAAACCTCCTTGATTTCCGACGCCAACAACACCACGTACTGTCTGAAGCATGTATCGGAGTACCACTACACATCGTCACTCTCTAATTCCTTTGCAATGTTTATGGTTCTTTGGAAAAAAAGAACATAGACCGAAAAAAAAATCCACCGGAAGTAAATCAAACACAAATACACAGAAAAAAACAAGAAAATGAAGGTTTGAAAATTCTAAATATATGGGTTTAAATCTACAATACAAGAAGAAAGAATAATGCAGGGAATAAATACATAACTATTCAAAGTTTAATACGATGTCATTTTTATAGCAACTTGGAAAAAAATGATGTGAAAATGGATATAAAATGTATAAAATTGGAGGACTGGGAGTGAAAACTAGAAAAAATGAACAGTAACATCTCATTGATTACTATTATATCTACAGTAACTACAAAGTGTCCTTACACCTCTTTGAGAGCATCTAGATTTCAGAATGTCTCATTCTCTTCAATCTCATAATCAAGTAAATTTGTCATGCTCTCAAAATAATTTCAAGTTCACTTTCATTCAATCCAACCATGTATGTGTTTAAATTTATTTGTCATACAAAAGATATTAGTACTCAAAGGTACACTATCGTTTTCCTCTGGTTAACCGAGATGTGCAATCAAGAAACACATGTTGTTGAATCTCTTCTTTGCTTTTCTCCATTGTATTTCACTCCACCCCACAAAACAAAATCCACCGACTCATTATGAAACTAGTATACATGAAACATTTTTATAAGTATGCATTCTTCTTATGATGCTATCAATATTAAAGCGATTCATCGAACATTTAATGGACAATTCTGAAACTACCCATTAAACCACAAAAGTGTTCCCTCCAGCAAAACGTTCTAGGGACTCGTTCTTTCGTGTTTTCTCCACTTTCTTTACAAAATTTATGCTTCGGGACTGGGTCTCGAGTCCTGTAATTGCTAGTATTTTTCCCTGGGAGAAGTAGGATTTGTTAGATAAAATATTCGTGAACAAATGCCGGTTTAACAAATACCGGATTTACAACATATAATTGACATGCAATTTATCGTATATGCAAATTACCGAATATACAACTAACATACCATACCAGATATACAACTTACTGTATATGCAATTTACCGGATATTCAATTAAGATACCATATATGCAACTAACATATCGGATATGCAGTTTACCGTGTAAACAATTACTTACCGAATAATAACTAAGATATAGCAGATTAAATAATTTGTTAATCACAACAAACAAAATAAGTTATATAAATCACGATAAAATAGAACAAATAATCTAAATAGTAGAAAATAAAAAATTCAAATGAACTTTAAAAACCGAGACCTGTGTGAATACAGTTTCCTTAAAACAGATTTGCCCCACGCCGTAGGTGCTTGATTTCCGACGCCAATAACACCAAGTACCGCTTGAAGTTGGGATCGTAATACTACTACACAAAGCCATTCTCCAATTCATTTGCAATTTTTATGATTCTTTCAAAAAAAAAGAACAAAGACCGAAAAAAAAAATTACCGGAGGGAAATCGAACACAAATACATAGAAACAAACAAAAAAAATGAAGGTTTAAAAATTTTATTAGATAAAATATTTGTGAACAAATGCCGGATTAACAAATACCGAATTTACAACATATACCGGATATGCAACTTACCGTATATGAAACTTAGCGGATATGCAACTAACATACAGTACCGGATATGCAACTTACCGTATATGCAACTAACATATCGTATATGCAACTAACATACCGGATATGCAGTTTACTATTGCATCTACAGTAAAATCTCACTGGTTACTATTATATTTACAGTAACTACAAAGTGCACTTTTTATATAGTAGGGAAATATCATGTAATTTATTTAAAAAAATTTATAAGTAAATGATTTTTGCAACCTCTTATTTACATTGATAGTTACGAGAATCAAAATGAGATAACATTGTTTCATTCCAAAAAATTCTACATTATATCTTTGACATTGTTTCTCAATGTTTGTATAACAATAATTTTGGCTGTTTTCAAAATTTCTTCCAATTTCACCATCTCTAAAACAATTATTTTATGAGACAAAAATTCAATTATTCTTAAAAAGTTTCTTATAAGTAAAATCATAGTAACTAAAAAATTTACTTACAAGCAAACAATTACTTTGTAACTAAAAAATTATAAGTAAATATTTTAATTTTTAAGTTAAAAATAAACCTATATGTAAAAAAATTACTTATAAGTAAAACATCAGTACTTTTGAGTAAAAAATATTTTGTACAAGAAAATATAAAATGAAAATTTTACTAAGTGACGTGCACATTTACTACATATTATTTAAACATACATGCATTTTAATATATGTGCATATATTTAATTTTATTCATTTAAAAACTTTTAGAGTTGTTGGTAATAAATATGGTACTATTTTAAAATCGCTACTAAAATCATCCAAAATCGGACCGCTCATAAAATAATTGAAAAAAAAATGACAAATAAGAATTGGCGAGCAACGTGGGATTGGTTGTTTTGTAGTTTCTATAAAATTTGCTCATTATTTTTCGTTTTTCGTTTTTCTTTTACTTTTGTAGTGGTGATCTTGTAAGACATCAATTGTAGCCTTATGGAATAATCAAGAATGGTGGCAATGATCTAGACACTGGTAGTCGGTAGAATTAGGGGTGATCCTGATTTAAATTTGGGCATAATTATCATATTCGACTTGATGATTGATTTGATCAAAGCATCGAGTTAGCACACTAGTTCAACTGGTGATCATTACAAGATCGAAAAGTAAAACAATTTTTTTTCCTAGGAAAAGGCCTACTCTAAGATTTATATATTGAATGTGTGTGTATTTGGAAATAGCAATTGTATCAATTAGTGGGTATTCCAATGAAAAATCACGACACTTGCAAACTTGAGGTCCTTGGCTCGAAATTGTACATCCTCCATTTTGTGGATTTTCCAAAGGTCAATTGAAAATTTGCAAAAAAGATCATCCATTTTAAAACAACTAGTTCACCAGCGGGACTAAGCAAAATTCAAATGGTTCAAGCGGGTCAATAACAGTTCAATTGTGCATTGGTCCAATTATTGTCTGGATTGAACTAGAACCCGATTCATCGAAATTTCAATTGGACTCGCCAATTAAATAATTATGAATTTGAGTACCGAGGGTGTTAGAGGAAATGAATTATTTTCCCTTTTTGTGATTTGTTTTTGTTTTCTTATTTTAGTAAAGCTAAGAGGCTAAGTGCATTGTAGTCTTTTCAGTTAAAAAAAAAAAAAATCGACTTTTTAAGGACCACATAAATAGTTGTGGACGGAACTGGTCTTTTTCACAGGAAAAGGTTGCAAGAATGCGAGGATTGAAACTATAGAGACCATTTCCACAATACTCCCAAACAATTGGGGTTTTGTTACTAACCATTCTTAATCAAAGGAAACTTCTGTTTTTCAGATTTAGGGAAACCCACTGACCAAAATCATAAATTTATCATTTGAATTTGAATAATATATTAAGCCCCTGTTTGACACCCATTTTTTTCTCATTTCATTTCTCATTTTTTTTCTCTTTCTTCATTTCAACCACACATTCTATAAATAAAATAATATTACACATAAACCAAAAAATTCTACTTACTTTTTAATCACACAATCTTCCATCAATCATTATTCCAAAAATTATTTTTCAAACAAAATTGATGTCAAGCAGGGGCTAAATTGGACACGTCTTAAAGTTCACATGTTAGGGCCTTCAAATTTGTGATTTCCAAATTACTTTCTTTACTTTCCCTTCCCCTGCAACTTCTTAAAAAGCTTTACTTTGACAGCACATGTATTAGTCAATATATGTAATCCATTGACTGTACATGAATCCAAAAGTTTTTTTTCTTTTTAAGCAATGAATCCTAAACTTTTGTAGGTTTGCTTTAGGATAATCCCGAAATTCAATATTTGTTTACTGTTGCAACCGATTTTAACTAAAATTAAGCCCATTTTTTGGGGAGATGTGTTTTTAAATAATGATTTTTTTGTAAGAATATGTGATCAAAAAATAGGAAAAAAATTTAAATTTACAGAGAAATTTTTTTTATGGGAGAATGTGTTTTGACAATGAATTTTGAAAAAAATGAGTTATGAGAAAAATGGGGCTCAAATAGGTGCGGAATTGTTGATTTTATCTTTGTTGTGTTTTTCTTCTTTTGAAAAATTCACCAAATGGTTTTGGTTGCATTATCGGCGAAGAAGATGACTATTTTGTTTTTCTTTAATGTTTTTTTATAAGAATGATTCTTACACTTACCGAGTCTTAATCTTATGCTTTGGCGATGAGTTATCTCGAGATTATGTTGATTTTTTCATATTTTTGCTTTGTAGGAAGAATAATGGCTTCGGAATGAGATCTGAATTGGAGACGTCAAGAAAGATAATTTGGATTTGTTAGCTTGAGAGGAGCCTAAGAAGAAATATTTATGGAGATGAGGGAGGAGAATGTTGAAGAAAAATATAAATCGGGACTACGAGAGGGGGTTGTGTGGCTGGAAAATAAAGAGTCGATGGAAGTGGTGGATGAGATACAGGTGATGGATATGTCTTTGGCAATAGAAGAATTGGTTTGGCCAAACATGATTTTTTAGACATATCAATAATTTTTCTCGTCAGAGTTGCACTCTGATACCATGTAAATATTTACACTTGAAACTAAAAATAATTATGCAATATGAATTTGCTCTCTTTATTAATAAATATTTGGAACAGTACATGTGGCAATCGTAATATCATACAGTTTCAAAGTAAGATCAATTCTGTTAAATTTATATCTGCATTTAATAAATTCTCTATAAATCATTTATAAGAAGTTAATGTAACTTATATTAAAATTGTTACTAGTCTCGTTTGATCCTCATTATTTGAGATTATAATTTTTTGAATAATATTTCTTGATGAATATGTGGTTAGAAAAAAGGAAAACAATTTGGTGTACATATAATATTATTTTATTGAAAGATGTGTAGTTGATAAAAAGAAAGAGAAAAACGAATTATAATTTTAATGGGAAAAGTTAAAGAGTTGTCGATGTAGAACGTTATCTGTAACATTAGAGCTTTTCTTCTTAGTTAAGGTGATGAGGAAACACCGACCAAAAATCTTAACCTAAAAGCTTTTGAAGTTTGACCACTATGTAATGAGTTAATTTTACAAATGGTCACTGAACTTCAAGTGAATTTTTAAATTAGTCATTGAAGTATTTTTAGACTAATTTATAATCATCAGTCACTCATTTAGTGGCGTTCACTCTACATCTGAGGTTGGGCCCTTGACATCGACTAACGAAACTTGTGTCTATATCGTGATATCAATCAAAAAATTCAAATTGCTCCATTCTCATCACTATCTATCGCTTTAAAAATCGTTAGTGTACAGAAAGTTTTAACAATTATTATGCTTGATATGTCATTAATCAGGCTAACAAAGTGATTAATTACGTAATATTTGTTAACTTCAAGGAATAATAGATCAAAAAAACGCTTTAATGAGTAATATTAATTTTTTCTTAAACTTCTGTGATCATTAGTGAAACTACAATGTATAATATTCACGAGCTAGGGACAAGAAATTGTGATTTGCACATTTATTTTTGACTTTAGGTTGCATCTTGTATAATATTCATTCCAATGCAAGTTGCAACTTTTAAGTTACTTGTACACCATTTTTTCCACTTGTTCAGACCATCTATAAGCACCTTGTCCCCTTGTTGTTTACGGGGCCAGTTGCTCTATACAAGTAGCACAACTCTTTATACAGTTGCATGACAAACGAAATCACAATTGCAATTTGTATATTACCATGACTTTTAAACTTTCTTACTGCTTCTTCGTTTACACCACATTTGGATAATAATTTGTAAATTATTATTTTTAATTAGATTAAAGTCTAATTTTAACTATACATTCGTAACTATTACTCATTATTGTCTAAATATTTCGTAGACAGCTGCTATTCCTCTTACTATTTTTATTTATATATCATTTAAACATGTTAAATGGAGGCTTAGTAAGGAGGACATATTATTGCATAGTAGCTCAAACCCAAAGCTTGAGAATTACTATTAGTGTCTTGATTGATGGTTGGGTTCTCTTAAGATTAACTAGCTAGGTATTGTTATATCTATAAATTATGTGTTATACAATGTGATGAAGAGGGTTCCACATTAGCTGACTGGACATTGATGATTTCAATCGGATTGGATCGATCGAATCATGCAACCTCTTCTTGAATTTGGGCTCGATCCACTAACTCATCTTGGTCCATCTCTTTCTCTCTCTATATATGTGAATTTATTTTCCTCAATGTATGTATTTTAAATCCTAGCCAAATCCCCCTTACCCTTCTTTCTTGCACTCATTCATTTTTCTTACGACAGTTGTCTTGACTCTAGGAGTGCAAACGAATGTCACACTTTTTCTCAATCAGTGACGTCTACACCTTAACGATGTATTCCATCATGCATATCATGCCTAGATGGATGGGAAGGTTGTCGAAATTCTATCTATCACTCGAATTGACATATTTTGAGGTGAACAAAATCCACCCATAACTTCTTGGCATGCAAACAATATACATCTAAACCTCTGTGCCTGCCATAGGTACTAGAGTAAACGGTTATTGTGTTTTAATTATGTAGCAATAAATAAAAAAATGACCATCTTTTACTATAAACGTCCAAGGGACTAAAATGTCCGAATTTCTCCCGCCAAAGCAAATAGGTTGGATGGAGACAAAATTATTAGAAACAAAAAACAAAAAGTCGAAAACGCGTTAATGAATGAACGGAGCCTAATGCTACAAGTTTTCCAAAATTTTAGGGCGAGAAAATTCATTACATGATCCCACATAACAAAAGGAAATCCTCTAATTGTGATTTTGATTCTCCAATAATAACAAGCCCATAACTCATGTTCATAATTTATGACTAGATTATGGTAATTAATATTATAAAATTTACAAATCAATAAAAATATTGACATTTATTTCTGTATGACTAATGTGGCCAATACATCTTGACTCCACTTACGTTGTTCACATGACAAGATTTTGTATATTTGGATACAGGGGTGGATCCAGGGATGGGTCAGCCTATGCTATAGTCCGTCCCTCCAACCCAGATCCTAAGTAAGAAAAAAAAATATTTAGTAAAAAAAAAATTTTATGCGTAATTTTTTTTTTTTTTTTTTTTTTGCGTTTTAGCCCTATCCAATTTTTTTCTGGATCCGCCACTGTTTGGATAAACTATTATAAACACGTGGGTTTCTCCAGTGGTGAGTAGACGGTCACGAACACTTTGATAGTCAAGTTTATTAATAAAACGAGTATATTTGAGTGTGGAATAGTTCGAAAACGTGAACCACGTAAGTGTACGAGCACCGAAAGCTTACAAAATAATAGAAAATGGGGAAAGTAATCTTATTTTGGATGTTTAAAATTGCATTACTTTTAAATGACACTTAAGTGTAAGATTTTATAGTAGAGGAAAAAGGAATTGTCACCATTGGATCAAGAGACACGTGAACTCGTCGCGATGGTCGAGGTATCTCCCTTTAGGTGTCAATCCATTAATCATAGTCCGATTGTCATTTTATGTGTTCCTGAAGTAGTTACCTTGGAGTTTAGATCCGACTTTAGAATTATAGATAGACAATTTGACATTTGAGGCATTTGCTGTAGAAATGTCACATCAATCATATAAAAGAATCTTGTACAAAAGATCTCTTGAAATAGATAAGATGGGAGGTGCTTTCCATCAACAAATAGGTTATTTGTCTCGGATTCTTTTCTTCAACAGGTGATAATATACTATTCATGTCATGAAGAGACGACCTATACAGACACTTCAACAAAAGTGGTATATCACCTCGACTGCCTTATGTATGACCTCACCTTAGTCAGATACGGTAATTATGTGGAGTGAGTGTAATTGAACTTGCTAACCAGTTGCCACGTGGTAATGACCTGGAGCCTCATCAAAAGAGGCATAAGAAAAAGTATGGTAAATAAGCAAATAAATAATTATTCTAGCAAATAAAAATATGGTTTGGAGTGCCCATCAAATATTTTTGATCGTTAATACATAGACAATACGTTTGTTAGCTCATTCAATGTTATTTTCGTGTTTTAACAGTTTAGCATCATCAATTAACTTTTCGTTAAAATTATTATTATTATTTTTTTCTTTTTGTGTACGTTTGAATTACAAATTTCGAAATGTCAAATATATACTATATTAAGAAAGTTTAAAATATTTTTGAGGGGTGGGGAATGAACAGTTCAAACACGGCAATTACAAAGCAAAAAGGCGCAATGGGGTCCCTTCAGTGTATAATTTATTGAAGATCCCCCAAACTTTGTCTTCTAATTTAATAGACTTCATGATTATATTTTGATGTCAATTCAACTGACGGGAAACGTGCTAGCCAAATGTCACATAACATGAAGTCGTTCGACATTAGATTTTATTGGGGTTAACAAGAATTCCAATTCGGTAGCCTATAATTTGTCGAGTGAAGACAAATTGGCTTAGACAACGTTTTCTAATTTATCGTTGCCGCAAGTAACTCTTACCAATTTCATTAATGCCAACTAATGGAGTGACTCATGATGGATATATGTGCTCCGATGAAACAAATCAAATTAAAAACTCCAGAAATAATGTGCAAATTGTGTGGACGAGATTGCGTTTACTAACTAGGATAAAGTGTGATCAAACAAGATATTAGTAATCATTTCAAAAGTAGCCGAATAAAAGTGGGAACACTATTTAGAGATTCAACCTATAATTTGTGATTAGTAATTTATGAAATTTCAAAAATTCAACGGATTAAAAATATTTATCTTCATCAGTTGTTCAAGAGGACATTAATTAGAGCAAATCAAAGTACCCAAGAGCATTCAACAAGATATGGAATGTATGGGTCTTGCTATTTGGACAACTAATGTAAAAGCCAACTCTCAATCAAAGTCATATAGATCGAGTGTTAAGGTTACACACGTACAAATAGCAGTGTACAAGTTCAATATCAATGAACACTCTTTTCATCTACCTTCTTCGGTTAGTTGTTTTACTACATAGTCTCTTTGACAACAACCTTAACATACGATGTAAAGTATGTTCTACTCTATGAATGTTAATAATAAAATACAACACCTGTGACCTGAATTGAAATAATTATGAAGTTTGGCCATTGGATTGAGACTTCATTCAAATTTGGGTGACTTACAGCAATATTTAAACACAGCAAAATTACGCAATGGGTCCCTCGCTCACGTCCTATGTACAAACAGCACAGCGTTTTGTACAACACATATTCAAATCATTGCGTATATCTTCATCCGCCATTACCATTGATTTGAACTCTTCTTCTATTCCCATAAAAATTCAAACAATACAGAGCAATCACAAAACCCCAAATGCCCCTCTCCATTGCCTCAAAAAGTCCCATCAAATCCATAGATCTCTGTAAATGCCATGAGTAGCAACCACCGTCAACGGCCAGCACAGCCGGTGGGGCAGTTCGGTCGACCACCGCAAGACCCTGACGCGGAAGACGTGTACAACATAATTCCGATCCATAATTTGCTAGCTGACCACCCCTCCCTTCGTTACCCGGAGGTCCGTGCCGCCGCCGCTGCTCTCCGTGCTGTTGGGGACCTCCGGAGGCCGCCGTTCTCCACATGGCAGCCCCATTACGACCTTCTCGACTGGCTTGCGCTGTTTTTTGGGTTTCAATCCTCCAATGTGAGGAACCAGCGGGAACATATAGTTCTTCATCTGTCTAATGCTCAGATGCGGCTCTCTCCTCCTCCGGATAACATTGATACTCTCGATCCATCTGTTCTCCGGCGCTTCCGCCGTGACCTCTTGAAGAACTACTCCAACTGGTGCTCCTACCTTAACCTCAAGTCCAACATCTGGCTCTCGGACTCCCATTCACGCCACTCTTCCTCGGATCAACGCCGTGAGCTTTTATATGTATCTCTTTATTTACTTATCTGGGGTGAGTCGGCAAATATACGCTTTGTTCCGGAATGTATTTGCTATATTTTTCATAACATAGCTATGGAATTGAATAAGATACTGGAAGATTATATCGATGAGAGCACTGGGAGGCCATTTCTGCCATCTTTGTCTGGGGAAAATGCATTTTTAAATAGAGTCGTGAAGCCTATATATGATACCATTAAAGCTGAGGTGGATAATAGTAGGAATGGCACTGCACCGCACTCTGCTTGGCGGAATTATGACGATATTAACGAGTATTTTTGGAGTAAGAGGTGTTTTGAGAAGCTGAAGTGGCCTATTGATATTGGGAGTAATTTTTTTGTTACGGGTATGGGGAAGAAAGTGGGGAAGACAGGGTTTGTCGAGACGAGGTCATTTTTGAACTTGTTTAGGAGTTTTGATAAGTTGTGGATTATGTTGATTCTGTTTCTTCAGGCTGCAATAGTTGTGGCATGGGAGAGGAGAGAGTATCCGTGGCAGGCGTTGGAGAGTAGAGAGGTTCAGGTCAAGTGCTTGAGTGTATTTATCACTTGGAGTGCACTGAGGTTCTTGCAGTCAATGTTGGATGCCGGAATGCAGTATAGTTTGGTTTCGAGGGAGACGAAGTCATTGGGGGTGAGAATGTTCTTAAAATGTGTGGTTGCATCTGCGTGGATTGTGGTGTTTGGAGTGTTCTATGGAAGGATTTGGAGCCAGAGGAATCAGGATCGTGAGTGGTCTAGAGCTGCCAATAGGAGAGTTGTGAATTTTCTTGAGGTCGCATTGGCTTTTCTTGCTCCAGAAATTCTGGCTCTGTCTTTGTTTGTCCTGCCATGGATTAGGAATTTTCTGGAGAACACGAATTGGAAGATCTTTTATTTGTTGTCATGGTGGTTTCAGAGCAGGACTTTTGTGGGTAGGGGGCTTAGGGAAGGTCTTGTAGACAATGTTAAGTATTCATTGTTCTGGGTGGTGGTGCTTGCAACAAAATTTATCTTCAGTTACTTCTTGCAGATTAAGCCCATGATTGCTCCCACTAAGACGATATTGGAACTGAAGGATGTTAATTATGAGTGGCATGAGTTCTTTGACAACAGCAATCGGTTTGCAGTTGGGCTGTTGTGGCTTCCAGTTGTTTTGATTTACCTCTTGGATCTGCAGATTTGGTATTCAATCTACTCTTCACTTGTTGGTGCTGGTGTTGGGTTGTTTGATCACTTGGGTGAGATCCGGAACATGCAGCAGTTGAAGTTGAGGTTTCAGTTTTTTGCTAGTGCTATTCAGTTTAATCTGATGCCTGAGGAGCAGCTTTTGAATGCTAGGGGAACATTGAGGAGTAAGATCAAGGATGCCATCCACCGGTTGAAGCTGAGGTATGGGCTTGGTCGCCCTTTTAAAAAACTAGAATCCAATCAAGTGGAGGCCTATAAATTTGCCCTGATATGGAATGAAATAATTATGACATTCCGAGAGGAAGACATTCTCAGCGATCGTGAAGTTGAACTATTGGAGTTGCCTCAAAATGACCGCGCAGATCCTAAAAATAACTGGGATATTCATGTGATTCAGTGGCCGTGTTTGCTCCTCTGTAATGAACTGCTGCTTGCTCTCAGTCAGGCAAAAGAGCTGGTTGATGCTCCTGACAAGTGGCTTTGGTATAAGATCTGCAAGAATGAGTACAGGCGATGTGCGGTTATTGAAGCTTATGATAGTTTGAGGCACTTCTTACTTGCAATTGTTAAATATGATTCTGAGGAGTATACCATTATCAGAACCTTCTTTCAAGAAATTGATCAGTGGGTTCAGCTGGAGAAATTTACTAAATATTACAACATGACTTCACTCCACAAGATGCACGAGAAGTTGGTCCATCTTCTCAATTTATTACTCAAGCCTAATATAGATGTTGACAGGGTGGTGAATGCTCTGCAGGCACTTTACGAGTCTGCTATTAGAGATTTCCTTAATGAGAAGAGAAGCAATGACCAGCTGAAGGAAGATGGTCTGGCTCCTCGAAGGACAGTTTCCCGTGCTAGATTGCTTTTCGAGAATGCTGTTGAGTTACCAAGTTCAAATAATGAGAATTTCTATCGTTGGGTACGACGGTTTCATACCATTCTTACATCACGGGATTCCATGCACAGAGTTCCAGAAAATCTTGAGGCTAGGCGCCGAATTGCTTTCTTCAGCAATTCATTGTTCATGAACATGCCTCATGCTCCCCAAGTTGAGAAAATGAGAGCCTTCAGCGTTTTGACTCCCTACTACAGTGAAGAAGTGTTGTACAGCAAGGAACAACTCCGAACTGAGAATGAAGATGGGATTTCTACCCTTTACTACTTGCAAACCATCTATGCTGACGAGTGGAAGAACTTCTTAGAGAGGATGCACCGAGAAGGGATGGTAAGTGAAAAAGAACTGTGGACAACTTGGTTGAGAGAACTTCGTTTATGGGCATCGTACAGAGGCCAGACGCTCACCCGCACTGTGAGAGGCATGATGTACTACTATCGGGCTCTTGAGATGCTGGCTTTTCTGGACTCTGCATCCGAGATGGACATAAGGGAAGGATCCATGCAACTTGGTTCCATGAGGCGTAATGATGACATGGATGGTTTGAACTCAGCAAAGACACCCTCCTCAAGAAGTTTGAGCAGAATAAATTCTGTCAGTTCGCTGTTCAAAGGCCACGAACGTGGGACTGCTTTGATGAAATTTACTTATGTTGTTGCATGTCAGATTTATGGTTCACAGAAGGCCAAAAAGGATCCCCATGCCGAGGAGATTTTGTATCTTATGAAGGATAATGAAGCTCTTCGTGTTGCCTATGTTGATGAGGTGTCATCTGGGAGGGAGGAGAAAGAGTATTACTCTGTCCTGGTGAAGTTTGATCAGAAGTTAGGAAGAGAAGTTGAGATCTATCGGGTCAAGTTGCCTGGCCCATTGAAGCTTGGAGAGGGGAAACCGGAGAATCAGAATCATGCCATTATCTTCACAAGGGGAGATGCAGTTCAGACTATTGACATGAATCAGGACAACTATTTTGAGGAGGCGCTAAAGATGCGGAACCTTTTGGAGGAATTCAGACACTATTATGGCATCAGGAAACCTACTATCTTGGGTGTCCGTGAGCACATTTTTACGGGTTCTGTGTCATCACTTGCTTGGTTCATGTCTGCACAGGAAATGAGCTTTGTCACTTTGGGTCAACGCGTTTTAGCTAATCCTTTAAAAATCCGGATGCATTATGGGCACCCTGATGTGTTCGATAGGTTTTGGTTTTTGACTCGGGGAGGGATAAGCAAGGCTTCCAAAGTGATCAACATCAGCGAAGATATTTTTGCTGGATTCAACTGCACATTGAGAGGTGGGAATGTCACTCATCATGAATACATCCAAGTCGGCAAGGGAAGGGATGTTGGGCTCAATCAGATCTCCATGTTTGAAGCGAAGGTTGCCAGTGGGAATGGTGAGCAAATTCTGAGCCGAGATGTCTATAGGTTGGGTCATAGGCTTGACTTCTTTAGAATGCTCTCGTTCTTCTACACTACTGTGGGCTTTTTCTTCAATACGATGATGATTCTCCTCACTGTATATGCATTTTTGTGGGGCCGACTTTATCTTGCATTGAGTGGGATAGAGAGTTCTGCCACGGCAGATAATGCTAATGACAATAAAGCACTTGCAACAGTATTGAACCAGCAGTTCATCATACAACTTGGTCTGTTTACTGCCTTGCCAATGGTTGTGGAAAATTCACTTGAGCATGGTTTCCTGAATGCTATATGGGAATTCATAACAATGCAGCTCCAGCTTTCTTCAGTATTCTATACATTTTCCATGGGAACTCGTGGCCATTACTTTGGTAGAACTATTCTTCACGGTGGTGCAAAATACCGTGCAACTGGGCGTGGTTTTGTTGTGCAGCACAAGAGTTTTGCTGAAAACTATAGACTATATGCCCGTAGCCACTTCGTAAAGGCTATTGAGCTTGGACTAATTCTCACTGTATATGCTTCCTACAGCCCCGTAGCTACAGGAACTTTAGTGTACATAGCTTTGACCATCACCAGTTGGTTTCTAGTAGTTTCATGGATTTTGGCTCCTTTCATCTTTAATCCTCTGGGCTTTGATTGGTTAAAAGCTGTGTATGATTTTGATGACTTTATGAACTGGATATGGTACCGGGGAGGTGTGTTTGTAAAACCTGAACAGAGCTGGGAAAAGTGGTGGTATGAAGAACAAGATCATTTAAGGACAACTGGCATTTGGGGAAAGGTACTGGAAATAATTTTGGACCTCCGATTCTTCTTTTTCCAGTATGGAATCGTATATCAGTTGGGCATTACTGCTGGAAGCAAGAGCATTGCTGTTTACTTGCTTTCCTGGATATATGTGGTCGTGGCTCTTGGAATTAGCGTAGTATTGGCTTATGCTCGGGACAAATATGCTGCAAAGGAGCACATATACTATCGCTTTGTTCAGTTCCTTGTTATTATTCTTGCTGGAATTGTGATTGCTGCTTTGCTGGAGTTTACGAGGTTCAAATTTCTGGATCTCTTCACCAGTTTATTGGCTTTCATTCCAACTGGATGGGGAATTATTTTGATTGCTCAAGTCCTGCGACCCTTCTTCGAGAAAACGGCACTATGGGAGACCATTGTTTCTGTTGCTCGTCTGTATGACATTTTGTTTGGAGTTATTGTTATGGCACCTGTAGCCCTTCTGTCATGGTTGCCGGGGTTCCAAAACATGCAGACAAGGATTTTATTCAATCAAGCATTTAGCAGGGGTCTGCACATATCCCAGCTTGTGGCAGGAAAGAAACCTAAGGCTGATTTGTGATATTATGAGGTACTTCTTCACCATTCATTCTAGGTGAATTTTCTCAGTGTTCTGTAGTTTTTATTGGTTTTGTTTTATGATAAATATGATTATAGATACCATCAGGAAACAAAAATTCTGTACACCAATTTTGAAGCTGCTTTCTAGTTTCAATACCCTTGTATTTTATTCTCTACAATAGAATGTGAGAAGTTCTTACACATGGCATTTTGAATTCATTAGTAGTACTCGTCAATAATTTGTAGTCAAATCTCTATGCTCATAGCCTTTCAGCTTCTTGGCTTTGTAGTCTTTCACGATTCCATACCTTGGTATTTTATTCTCTACATTAGAATGTTAGAAGTTCTTAGTCATAAGAGTACACATGGCAGGTTGAATTTATTGGTGAGTCCTACTTGCCAATAATTTATAGTCAAATCTCCTTGCTAATAGCTTTTCAACTTTTCTTGGCTTTGTAGTTTTAGTGTTGACAGAACAGCCATGCAACTGCTGCTTTTTGCTGATGCTTGACAGTTCGATGTCTTTTCTCTTGGGTATGTCACTCCTTTTTATATCTTGTAGTTTGCAAGATATACTATGACTGTAGAATGAATTAAGTTAATTACTTGGCTAAGATAAAACCGTAATATGATGGCTATGAATCCAAACACAAAAAGGTCCTCATTCTCTGGCTCTGCTGTCAATTTTTGCTTTATAGTTTATTTTATTTATTTATTTTTTATTTATAATTTCAAATAAAAGAACTTCAAAAGGGTTCAACACCAAATTTAGAATAAAGCATTGCTCTGTCTTTTAATAATTAGTTAGCACGGAAGGGAACTTCATATAGCCATTGCCACTTTAATTTTCCATGAAGTTGTTTGCATGTGTTTCAATGTGGAGTTTGGTATCAGAAGCGTATCGTTATAGTGACCATGATAGTTTTCCTGTTTGAATTTTGTGAATTATATTTCTTATTATCATTTTTTGTACCTTTTGCATTTACTTTATATGAAAATGATTAACGTTTTAAATACCTTTTCTTAAAAAATCTCCATTCGAATCAAATTATGTTTGCAGGTTGACAGTTTAGTCGTGGATTAGATATGATGCAGAACTTGGATGTTCTATTTGTATTTTGGTTCGTAGAGGTTGGCATCATCGCATTTGCTGAAGTCCAAAAAGGCAGACGATTCTGATATGTCTGCTTCATCTTCTCTAATTGTTGTAAGTAGCCAATCGTTTTCACACACTGATATGAGAGATTTTTGTAATGAGTGCTGTATTTATTCTTAGTAAATATAATTAACTAGCTTACACACACACGTAGTGCAAATTTTCTTATTTTGGAACTGGGCTATTCGAGATTGATTATTCATTTGCTTCCAGAGTACTGATCTTTTAGATTATGCTGTGCTCTCTTGTTTATTTTCTTCCATATTGTAACGATCCAAAATTTATCCCAAGTCGTTAAATACCAGTGTTCTAAAAAGCTCACATAGTTTCAGCGCTTAAGCTTGAAGCTTGGGTAAAATGCATCACTTTGCGGCAAGATTTTGTTTATTCCAATTCCTAAATGATTTGAGTTTTTTCTTTCCTTTTTGGTCTTCCCTCGGCGTGTGTATTATTAGGTTTTTTTTTTTTTAAGTCTTTCATTTGATTTTAGTTTATTAATTTCTTTTTTTAAAAAAAAAAAAACTTTTCATTTGACTCTAATTTCAAGTTTTTAAAATATTTTATTTGTATTAAAGTTAAAAATGACTTTATCTAAATAGTTTAAGATTTAAATTGTGTTGTTATATAAATTATGTAATTATGATATTGTGATTCGTTATTTTGTCAAAAACATGTATGAAGTTTATATAAATTTTGTTAAAAAAAATGAAATTTAGCATTTTATTGAAAAAACAACCCTCAATTATGGCTATGGCGGAGGAATACCATTACTGTACAATACAATACCAATAAAAGAAAGAAACAATAACTTCAATGTCTAATCTGTGGTAATTCCCATCGATCAGTACGCAATATACCTCTAAGAAGGACGAGAAACTTATCACCGCAGCTAAAGTTAATAGAAACTCCTCAACACGCCTCCTTAGCCAAGAAGTCTGCCGACATATTCCCCTCTCGATGCACATGATAAACCCAACTCCATAATATCATCCCAATAATCCCATAGATACCACAAGGAGCAAACTCCCATTTTCAACCATTGAACAAGCAATGTCCCGTAATCCAAGATCTCTACACATGCTCAAGCCATCAAGAAGAGCACGTACTTCCGCCTCCATATTTGTGCACGAACCATAGATATGGAAGCCTGCTAAACATACCCCTTTTGAATCACGAAGAATTCCTCCACCACCGGCAAGTCCGGGATTTCCTATTGATGCACCATCAACATTTAATTTCAGCACAGGATCATTCGGTTTCCGCCAGCAGATCAGTTGTGTTAGACTTTTTAGCTGGTAGAACCGAACAGTGTAGGGCTCGAAGACAGCCAACTTCATGAGCAGACAGGTTTATCCATCTGGCAATCAAGGAAGCCTGTTGAGAGAGAGAAGACTTTATGATCCAAATGACTTTATTCCCCTTGATAGGAATAAACGCCCAGAGGAAAGTAAACGCCCCTTCCAGCCAGCTAGTTTCTTTTGAATTTTATTCAAAAGCTGTTGATGATGGATTTCGAACAAACAAGAGGAGAAAATCACAGATTTTTCATACACAATAATATGGTTTTACTGGCTAAATATATAGCCATGATTT
>CAIGRP010118246.1:0-19647 GCA_903798385.1 Fraxinus cuspidata
TGTTAAATCCGTATAAACTAGATAGAAAATTTTGGTAACACTTCGAATCCAAATTTAAATATATTTGTGTATATATATATATATAGTGGATTTGGGGCGTTACAACACCTTCCCGCCCTTTACTTTATCGTTGGCTGTTATAAGCATATCATCAATATATAATAACAAATATGTGATCTATCCACCATATCCATTTTTGAAATACACATAACTATCATAATTACTTTTTAATGAAACTATGAGTAATTATGAATGAATCGAACTTTTTACACCACTGCCTCGGTGGCTGCTTCAGTTCATACAAGGATTTTTTCAACAAGCAAGCATAATCTTCCTTTTCAGAAATTATGAAACCCTCTGGTTGTTGCATGTAAATGATCTTTTCAAGTTCTCCATTTAAGAATGTTGTCTTGACATCATCTGCTGAAGCTCCAAGTCATGTTTAGCCACCACTCCAAATAAAGCCCGAATATAACTATGATACAAAATTGGTGAGACCACATCCATGAAGTCAACACCTAAAATTTGGTTGTAGCACTTTGCTACTAATCTAGCTTTATACCTTGCATCTTCAATCCCTTAAGTGCCTTCCTTCCTTTTAAACATCCTCTTACAATGAACAACATTTTTATCCTTAGGTAATTTTACCAAGTTTATTTTTATTCAATGACTCCATCTTCTTCTGCATAGCAATCAACCATTTGCTAAAATCACTGCAACTGACTGCCTTTAAATATGTGGCAAGCTTCTCAGTGAAATCAATAATGTCAATCATACTCAATGAATAAGCTATTAAATCTGCTTCTTCACACTTCTATAGGGGTCTAATCTATTTGCGAGGTCTATCCTTAACAATTAAATACTATGGTATTGCTAGTGGTGTAGGCAAAGTATTACGTCTGTTAGCTCTGAACTAGATTGATATTTAGTAGACAGTTCTGAAACCTCTTATTGGCCCTAGACCAATTTTCAGCTCTACTTGAGTTGAATGATTCCGTTCCTCAACTTTATTAGAATCCCTATGAGGTGAGTCTTGATCTATAGCAAGTTCATCAAATACCACGTCTCTATTAACCACCATTTTTCTTATCTCGGGACACAACAATTTATACCCATTCACACTGATTTATACCCAAAAAATATGCACTTTTTAGACCTAAATTTCAACTTCCCATTATCCACATGATTATAAGAAGGACACCCAAAAATCTTCAAATTAGAATAACAAGAAGGTTTACCAGACCATAGCTCTTCATGTGTGTTTTCTTAATGGCAGTTGAGGGTGAGCGATTAATTAATAAATTAGTTGTAGTAGCAGCTTCAACCCAAAAGGTATTGGAAAAACTAGAGTTTAAAAGCACACAACGAACATTTTCCATCAAAGTTACATTCAACCGTTCTGCCACACTATTCTGTTGAGAAGTTCCAGGCATTGTCAAGTGTATCAAGATGCCTTCAACACTGCAGAAGCTATTGAATTCATCTGAATAAAACTCCAACCCATTATCTGTGTGTAGATGTTTCACCTGCTTTCCATTATGCTTTTCTATCATTATTTTTCACTCATAGAAGGTCTCAAACACATCACTCTTCTATTTTAAGAAGAATACCCAAACTTTCCTGGAAATGTCATCAATCACTGTCAACAAGTAATAAGCACATCCTTTTGAAGGCACCCTGACTGATCCCCAAAGTTCTGAATAGATATACTTAAGTATTACTTTCATTTTGTATCTTCTTTTAGTAAATCCGAATCTTTTTAATTTCTCGAAGACACAATGCACACAAAAATTCATTTTACTGGTCTTATGCCCATTAAGAAATCCCCTTCTACTCAACTATGTCATATTATTCTCACTCATATGCCCAAGTCTCATATGCTAAAGTTTTATAATTTTTTCATCTGTCAAATAAGAAGTAAAAACTACTACATCCCCTATTACTATGGAACCCTACAAAATGTATAACTGTGCAGAGCTTTTATATCCCTTCATGACAACAAAGTATCCCGGCTAACTTTCAAAACTCCACCTTCACCGGTTCATCTATAACCTTTTGAGTCAAGTACACTCAAATATATAAGATTTTGTTTCAGTTTTGGAACATAAATATCTTCTGTAAGTGTTCTAAAAGCCCGATTGAACATTCTGATCCTGAATATACCAACTTCAACAATTTTGCAAGGCACGTTATTTCCCATAATCACTACTCGAATCTCCTACATATGTTGTTTGTCAGTCCCTATTGGGACACATATGGAAAGCATAAACCGAGTCAAGAACCCATTCCTTACAAGGTTTGGAACCCATGTCAGAAATCACAAAAAGCACTCCTCCACTTTATCCATCTTCCACAACATCAACATTCGCTTTGCTTACGGGTTACTTTCCTTTATCAGTAGCACCAACAACCTTGTTTCTGTTTTTCAAAGTATAGCAATCAGCTCTAATATGTCTCTTCTTTTTAAAAAAGTGGAATGTTTTCTTTGCATATCTGGATTTCGATCTAACCATCATATGTCTAACAAGATTCCTATCTTCATTTCTCCCACGAACAACTAAGCCTTTTGCCAACTCCCCGATCTTCCAGCAAGATGTCTCATCTCTCATTAGATAGTAAAACACCATAAACCTCTTACACAGTGGGAATATCCCAACTATACAGAATAGTGTCTCTGAAAGCCAGAAACCGCGACAAAAGAATACAACAATATCAAATCCAAGTCATCCTCATCATACTTAACTTCCAATGTCTCCAAATCAGCCACAATTTCTTTGAACATAGTTAAATGAACATTCAGAGCACCTGTAGACATCTGGTGAGAGTACAACCACTGTTTCAAGTGTCACTTGCTGGTTAAGCTCTTTGTCATACAAAGTTGTGCCAACTTTAACTACAAAGCAGTGACACTTTTCTCTTTTAGAACATCCCAAAGAATTTGATTTGAAATACATAGATAAATTTGAGATTGGGCTTTCTGATTCCTACGCTACTTTTCATCTTGCGTCCAAGTTGAAGGCATCTTGTCAAAGCTAAGCAAGGCTTCCTCCAAATTCATCCGCGCGAGAACCGCGCTCATTTTCACTTGCCATAGAGTAATTCTCGAGTTTCTATCTAATAATGGAATATTATATTTCATCAATACCATGCGGAAAATCAACATTGCTCTGATACCACTTGTTGTGAATTGATCACAAGATAATGACAATAATGAAATAAACAAGAATAAAATAAGAATACCAAGATTTGTGGAAACCCAAGATGGAAAAAAAAACAAAAGGTAAAGGAGGATAATTTCACTATAAACAATAATGAATGTGTTTACAATATCAAGATCTCAATATTCTCAATTGAAATTTGAGCTCTCTAGCTCTCAAGATGTTATTGAACATATAACAACAATATGGAATATTTGTAGAGCTTCTTTTTGGAGTTTTAGATGAAGAAGAAAACATAAAATCAGAAAAAATTGTAATAAACTCGTTAGGCGCCACCAAGCCAGCACCTTGACGCCCAAAACCAGTACCCGAGACTTTCTTTCAACGAGGGCGTCAGGACGTCCATGCCGGAGCTGTGGTGCCTGGCCTCTGTCTGCCTCATAGTTGTATGGGCGCCACAACTTCCACTTTTGGTAATCATGCCTTCAAGGTTTTTTCCTTCATCTTAAAGTCATTTTCCAAGCCAAACTCTCAATTCTTCATGAAATTTGATCTTTATTAATTATGATTCCCAAAGGTAAAACTCATTAGACTTCTTTTATTCAACCAAACACCAAATCACATGAAATTTGGATTACACCACTACAAGTTTCTTATGTAATCATGCTTTAATTTGTTCCAATTGTACTGTCGTATACTTTTATAAATTCTAGTAATGAATGAGAATAATTAGAGCCCTCAATACAATTTTCAAGCAAGTCATTACAAACGACATTTTATGGAAATTCAAACATAATATCAATATAAGCTCAAACATTGTTATGCTTGACTTGATACTATCAAGTGAAAAGAACATGTGAGATATTTGTCAATGACCGTGTTTAATGTCATCCTCCAACCTAAATGCAACATGCCAATTAATTTTTTTTTCTTGTACACCAGCACATTGAAAATGACAAGAAGCAAACTTTAATGGAGAACACGAAAAGAGAAAGGTGTTACGTCTACTTTTAAAACGGATGGTAGAACTCGATAAACGTACATTAAATATACTTCAACCATCAAGAGATCATTTTGTACTCTATTTTGGTTAAAAAGTAATTGGTTCCCATTTCGAAAGTCGATATACCTTCCTCTATAGTTTTTAAAATCAATTAAACTGGCAAGTTCGACTCATGAATTGGTAAACAATCTTTTTAATGGATTAAACCTTCTAATTGATGAGTTTAAACCTAAGAAGGATAATTTTATTAAGACCAAAAACATTATACAAAAGACACTTGGATACTTCCGCTCACACTTATTTTATTTATAGGAGACCACTCTCATAATTTCTAGACCCACTATAGCACATATTTCATTGCCTTCTCTCTCCCTATTCCTCTATATCTCTGTACATATGTTTCTCTCTACTCATTCACACTCTCTTCACACACGCAAACATATATACATACAGCAACACACACACACATATATATGTAGCAGAGTTGGTAGCTTCTTCTTCTACACATTTCTGTTGTGGCAGTGGACAACAACATTCTAGTTTCTTCTACTATGTTGGAGGATGATAGATAATTTTAGCAGCTTCTAGTATGGCGGTGGTATTAGGATAAAATTAATTTCTTCTCTAATGTCGACAGCTATGGAAAAATCTGGAAAGTTGGTGATGATTCTTCATTTCTCTCCTTCAGCACCAACTTTTCATTTTAACTCTCTTCTTTTTCGTCATGTCCAGCTTTCCAGGAAAATGTACCAATTTCAAATCACTTGATCCTTTATTCAATGTATCTGGGACTTCAAATATATTTATCTCTTTTCCACTCTCGTCTTTTGCTATTTCTTGATTAGCATACTTGGTACTTGATTTCTTCAATTCACCCGATTTCCTTATTTGTGATTGTGGATTTATACGTACCTTGATATCTTGTTGATTCATTCGATCCTCCATTAGTGTTTCTTGATTGACTTCATTTTGTTCAGGACTCTGTGATGCTCTTATAAACTCTTCTTTAACATTTAATACCTGTAAACCTTTAGATCTCTTAACGCTTCATTGTACTTCCATGACCTCATCTTGCAATTTGTGTTTCGTTTCTTTTAAATCTAGCAGCTCAACCCTTTATGGTATCTGCCAAAAATATGTTTTTTTAAAAACTTCTTTTGACTCTGGTAGTACATCCCTCTGAGGAGTCCACATAGGAGACTCTTCATGAATCACGATGTCATCTCCCGAGTCATCGATCCAATCATCTTCTTTTGAGTCATCGATCCAATCATCTTCGCGATCTATTTGTTCAGGAAGAACCACAACTAATGTTGATTCATCCCATTCTTCTTCACTATCATATTTTTCTTGCTCGTTGGAGGTTGCTATATTGTCTTCTACTGGCTCATTTTTAAACCAACAGTTTCTAGCACAATGGCCACGTTTGTCACATACAAAACACGAGCCATTAGTTTGTGGAAATTCCTTAGACGGCCGATCTCTCTTGCCACGACTTTGTTTGGCTCCCTTTGTCACAAAACCTTCATGTTTATTTTCTTTTAGTTCCTTATTATTTTGTTGACGGAGTCGACCTCTTCTTTTATAACTAAATAATGTTTCTTCATCTTCTTTCTTTATTGAGACATCTAACATTTGTTTGGTTAACACTTCTTGGTCGGACAACAAATTTTCGAGATTGATCAATGAAGGTTGCTTTGGCCAACCTTGTATTGGCAACAATGAATCCTCTAAATTCGGGGTATCAAACAATGTATATCGTTCTTCTCATTTTAGACTCCGAAATCTTACTTGAAGAATCTAATTCTGAAATTTAGCGACAAAGGGATTTAACTTTATTAAAATATTGACTTACCGTTTGTTCTCCTTGAGTGGTCGAGAGTAGCTCATTTTCCGACAATTGCAATCTCAAGTCATTTTTCTTAGAAAATAGAGTTGCTAGAGTGTCGCATGCTTCCTTTGGTGTAGATTTGTCTCTTATATACTCCAACAATTCTTCCTCAATTGTTGTCTTTATAACGCCTTACCTGCTTTAATTCTCAATTTCTTCATAGCTCTGGTCATCTCTGGTGGTATCACATCACTTCCACCAACTACTTTCCACAAATCTTGCCCATGGAGATACGACTCCATGCAAGTTTGCCATGTGGTGTAATTTTGATTATTAAGCTTCTTTACTCCGTCTACTGCTTGTAGGTCATCCATCGTGACTTGATTTACTTCCTCATAATCAAGGAAGCTTCAATAAAACTTCACTTTGTGCACGAACTCAAGAAGTCCAAAAATTCGTCCCCCACCGCATAGCTCTGATTCCAAATTAATGAGTTTAAACCCAAGAAAGATAATTTTATTAAAACCAAAAATATTATACAAAAGACACTTGGACACTTCCACTCACACTTATTTTATTTATAGGAGACCACTCTCACACTTAATTACTAGACCCACTATAGCATCTCTCTCTCTCTCTCTCTCTCTCTCTATATATATATATATATATATATGTTTCTCACTACTCATTCACGCTCTCTTTACACACGCACACATATATACATACAGCTACACACACACACATATAGATAGCAGAGTTTGTGGCTTCTTCTTCTACACATTTCTGTGTCGTAGTGGATAGCAACATTCTAGTTTCTTCTACTATGTCGGTGGATGATAGATAATTTCAGCAGCTTCTAGTATGGCGGTGGTGATAGGATATAATTAATTTCTTCTCTAATGTCGACAGCTATGAAAAAATTTGAAAAGTTGGTGATGATTCTTCACTAATTGACAAACTTGACTCAAGCTTGTGGTGTGTTCTATTTCTAGATAAATGAATAAGTAGTTACTTGTTACTATATCAAAAATGATTATTGTGTACATTATTAAGAAACTTGTTTATCGTCGAGTTTACAAATAAAGTGGTATTGCTCAAATTTGACGTGTAAAGCAACATGGTGATAAATTTCTCTAATGTTGTATTTAATATTTAATTAATTAATTTATTTTTATTGTGATAACTTACATTTTGCAGTGGAATGTACTTTGAACGTTTTAGACAATCAACATGCCAAAAAAATAGTTATATATGCATATAATCCTTGAAAATATTCATTTTCTTTCAGATTGGGGAAATTATATACAAATTAATTAATTGATATTAATGATGATGATGATGATGATGATGATTTGGCCTTTCACTAATTTGTATAATTGTGTTCCTAAATTGGCACCTTAAAGTTGGAAATAAGAACTCTTCTATTTGGGCACTTTTCTCCACTTAATAAGAATCGCCTTCATAAACAAATCTTTCTTCAACCAAAATATTCCATTTCATTGTTGCTGCATCTTATTGGGATTTCTGTCACTTTTTAAACACTCCTTGAATAAGATTCTTATTTTAGTTTTTAGCAACTAATTTGGTGGTTGAATTTATATAATGGTTTATGAATTATTTGGTTGAATTATGTAAATGGAAATTTTTTTATCCAAGTACATGTAGGAATATGTACAAATATAGATATATGATTATGATTATGATTTCATCTCTTAATTTATTTAAATCATTCAAGGATACTATATCACTTACTCGACTTCTCTCAAAACGATAAAATTTTACTTTTCACAATTTCAATTTATATGTTTGTCTGTTTGTCTCTTTATGAAGTATAAGTAATTTCAACATAGTAATTTATTTCCTTAAAGATAAATGGATATTTATATAGATGAAAGTTTTATATTTAATTATCAACACTATAACAATTAAATTAGATATTTAACACTCTAAAATAATTCTAAATAAACTTCGATTACGCCTCTCAAAATTACAATTTTAATCCCTTTATGGGAGAAAATTATATTACAAATGAGCAGTTGTGCCAATTCAAGCACAATTTATACGTGAGAACTCAAAATAGTTCAAATAAATAATTAGAACTTTGATTTTGCAATTCAAGCACTCAAAATTATAATCTTATTTCTTTATGGGATAAAATTATATTACAAATAACATAATATACAACCTTGTGAATTTCTATAAAAATGTGAGAATAGACTTACTTTCTACTTTGAAACAGAACACAAAATCAAATATTATATAGAACAAAGAAAATGGAATTCATTTCGATAATTTAACATTTCGAATGGTTTTCAAATTATTATTCGTATTTAATTAAATAGAGTGCACATGTAAATGGTGCCTCAACTTGCACTAAAAACATTGTCGCGGAAGCTCACTCCAAGAATCTTCAAAAAGGTGTTTTCTGGACTCAGTTTCACGATATCTTTCTCTACCAAACAACAAATTCAAATGGCTCCAACCACAACCAATATATTCACCTCGATTACTTCTCGATCTCATCCACAAATGATAAGATAACGGTGATGATTTGTAGTCCACAAAGACGCGGGAAAAACAACAGAGGAAGACAAGAGAATGGACCAAAATACATAAGATGAAGGCACCGATTTTCTCTCAACTATGGCAGTCGATTTTTAGCAAAGGAGCAGCCACGTTTTTTCAACTTTCATACACAAATCATACACTAACAATTAGGGCAAAAACAATAAATAGAATGTTAGACTTTAGTTGGACTAATAACAGGGTTAAATGGACCAAGATTCAAAATCATCCAATAGGTAAATATTTATGGACCGTGAGTAATATTAATTTCTTAAACTATATCCAACAGTCCATATAGTTTTCGGGTCGAGCCTTGGTTGTTGGTAACAATTCACTCATTGGTCAATGTCTATGAAATTCAATCTGACATTTACATCGTAACCCAGTATTCATTGGGTATCAAGACATAACAAACTTTCACCATCATGCCCAGTCAACCTGTAAGCAATCAAAACACAAAGTTAATACTTGCATAATCAAGGCAACTAATAAAATTGGAATCACAAACATTGCCTCGTGTTTCAGACCCGAAACACATATCATACCTATTGCATGTACTCACAAGGGTTAAGGTTAAAAACACCCAAGTAGAAGCAACTACTAACAATAAACAATCAAAAGCAAATAAACCTGAGATGAAGACATAACATAAAATAACACGATCTTTTCAAAAAAATACATTCACACAGAACAATAGATTAACTCTAAGTTAATAACAACGGCCAACAACACATATGCAACAAATGCATAAATGGCCCCACGAAAAGGTCTCACCACACTTATCATATCTCATTCTGTATTGCTCACACCTCAAGGATACATATCTCCTCTCATCACCCACCATGCTCATTAGACTGATCACTCAACTCATATCTAACTGGTAAATTACAATAGATCCTAAGTCCACAAGATAATCATCTATCATCACATCACTCCTTCCATCCTAAGTGGATCCTAACAGAAGTTATAGAAGTGAATTTCTCACACTCCACCTGATTATGGTCTTCACAGATAAAGGATTCCAACATTTAATCATATCTTCATTCGTGATCCAAATGTCACACTTAACATCTCGATACATACCACCAATGTACCCATAGACATCTATATTATACATCATCAATAGACACACAACACACTTACTGCTAATGCATCACAGTCCTCTATGAATGCAAACACAATACTCCAAGTATTCAAATTGCTCTCACATTCATACAAATACATATACTAAACACATTGAAATGCAACATACAACCATATAACAGAATTAAGCAATCACACATATGCAGGAAGGATTACACATTTATGTATATGCAGTAACTAGGTTTACTCTCAATAAACTTCACTAGGGTTATCACTCGATCCTATAGCCACATTTGTCTCACATCTCACTTTCCCTCCTGCTTATCCTTCTTCTTAGGACAATCCTTCACAAAGTATCCAAACTTACCACAACTGTAACACCACTTACCATTGGACTTGTCTCAACCCTTGCCATTCTTCTTACCACCATCATCACTCAAGTAACCACTCGAATCACTACTGTCCTGCTTAAAATTCATTCCACTCTTCATCATATGTAACTCACCACTCTTATTATCCTCTTTTCTAGCCTTAATCTTCATCTCTTTATTTCTAAGAGAATCAATGACAATCTCATGTGTTAAGGTGTCCTTACCATACTCAATTACATTCTTAACCTCTCTATATGAATAATGCATAGAATTAGGCAAAATAATGGTCTTATAAGTTTCAGATACATTTTCATCACAATTAACAATACTTTGAAAAAGCTCGTTAAAAATATACAGATTATCATCAAGATCATTTAAAGGATCCATTTTAAAATTGATAAATCTTTCAAATAAGTACAACATATTAGGAGTAGACTTAAACAAATATAAGTTTTTCAACTTTTTTCAAAGTTCTTTTGTAGTATCAAGTTTACCAACTTTTCTCAAAACATGTCATATATGTGTAGAATAATCGAAGTGTAATCAAGTTTACCATATTCTTCTTTTTGTGTTTTTGTCAAATTTGTAGAGAATTAGCCATCTATGACTTTTACAACTTTTTGTTAAACCAAAATTCCATTTATCTTTTGTTGCCAAATTGAAAAATCCAATTTTCTGTTGAGAATTTCAACTTCGAAATGTAAAGATATTTTGAAAAAACAGAACAACTAAAGTGCACAAATATGTCACATAAAGTAACCCTAAGGTTGCAGTATACACTGTTCTAGATTTCATAGATTTCGTCATACTCGAGATATTAGTATCAAGGAAATGTTCAAACGGGTCAAATTTAAGTGTTCTAACACAATAATCAATGCAACACAAATGTATGTTAACAAAAAAATCAAATTCTCACGCAATGCAGTCTCATTCAATGATTAAATGACAATTAAAGTACAAAAGCAATTACCAACTTGCAATCAAAACCAACACTTCAACTATAGCAAGTAATTCCTAAATTTCTAGCACAAACAATTGTTATCCCACAAGGTAACCTCAATCCTATTGTCACATCCACACGATGACGCGCTAATACTAAAATTTAAAAGGAATAAGTCAATATACTAAAGCGGACCAATCTGAGTCCATAAATAAAAAGAGATGCAAATTTACTACTTTATGACCACCAGTATTCGCCCTAAAGTCTCTAGCAATCGCCAAAAATAATCAATCACGATCAAATCCTTAACGCGCGAAAGATAAATCTGTCCAGATTCCACTGTATAACTTGAAACAAAATATTAAGAATACCAAAATGTCAGCAACAAACTGCTTGAAGAGACGGCCGCCAGAAACCGCCACACGCACCACTAACAGCCTCTACGCATGGGCTTCACGCGCCGCCACCCTAGTGTGCCTCCACTTGCACGTCTCGAATACGGCCTTTGTTTCATCACCAGGTCTCTGGATTGGCCGGGAATTGCAATAACAAGTTCGATTTTTAGGCAATTTTCTGGATAGCTTTTCGATCTATTTTTTTGCTTTGATTCTGCTGGTTTTCTGGTCGATTTTTGGTCAGTTTTTCGAGCCAAATCTACCACCTTGAAGTTCTGATACCATTTGTCACAGAATCTCTCTCCAAGGATTTTCAAAATGCTATTTTTCGAGTTCAGTTTCACGTTACTTTTCTCTACCCAACAATCAATCCAAACGGCTCCAACCACAACTAATATATTCACCTCAATTGCTTCTCAATCTCACCCACAAATGATAAGATAACGATGATGATTTGTAAGCCACAAATGATCGGGAAAAACTACCAAAATACACAAGATGAAAGCACCGATTTTCTCTCAACTATGGCGTTCAATTTTCAGCAAATGAGCGACCATGTTTTTTCCACTTTCATACACAAATCACACACTGACAGTTAGGGTAAAGGCAACCAATAAATAAAAGTATATTAGGTTTTAGTTGGAACAATAATAGGGTTAAATGGGGCCAAGATTCAAAATCATCCAATAGATAAATATTTATGGTCACGAGTAATATTAATTTCGTAAACTACTACTAATGATCCATATTGTTTTCAGGTCAATCTTTTGGACTTGATTGTCGATAACAATTTCACTCATCGACTATTGTCTATAAAATTCAATTCAACGTTTACATGTAGTTCGGGATTCAATGGATATCAAAACCCAACAACATTTTACTTTGGTTTGATCTAAACATAATCATAATTACCATCAATGTATTTTGTGATGACCGGAAGATTTTAATTCTGAAGTAAATATTCAAGTGGATCGCTAGTTTATAATTGACACTGTGCATTTAGGTACACTGGTAACTATTGCATTGCCAATCACTATATTTCCAAAAACTTTTAGTATTTTTTAAGGCTTGTGTTCTATATGTATACTATTCATCCTGTCGTGCGTGTGTGTGTTATCATGTTGATGCATGGGCATGCATGAGTTGAAGAGTGATAAATTAAATTTTAAAAAGACTATTTTTTTAAAAAAATAAAATAATAAAAGATATGCATCCAAAATTTTTAACGACGTGTGTATATATATGCCATGAAAGATGTGAATGGGAAAAGGGGTGTGGGTTCTTGCACCCAATTAATGTCAAATGTTGTCGGTAGATTTAACGGGATCCAAATAACAATAGTCAATTGCATTCTGATTTATTGGACAATATAGGTAGTAAGCTCATGATGTTAGTGTTAGTCTCTAAATAAATGAAAAAAATGGGATCCATATTTTGAAAAATTATTTATTTTTAAGTAATATACATGCATATCATAATCATGCATCATGTACATGAGATTTACTTATTGGATATTAGGTTATTTCATGTTATTCTTTCCCATTTTTCAGGTCATGAAAACGAGATTATTTGAGATGACTAATTCTTGATAGACAAACTTAGTATTAACACATTAAATTTTTATTTCATTTTGAAACAAAGTTAACATTTAATTTAATTGTTTTATATTTTTGTTAATAAAGAGGTTTCTTCAAATTCTTTTCATAAATGAAAGTCATTAATGTTGATTGTGTTAAAGAAAATCTAATTACTTTTTCACATTTATGATTTTTAGCATAATTAAGTGCTAGCATTTCGGAGTCTAGGATTTCAGTACTTGTGGTGTTATAGTTTAGTATTAGAACTAAATACTTTAAAATCGGTTTTGTAGACTTAAAATCTTTATTTATATAAATGAAATGAATACCGAGTCATGCCACATGTAGTCATCTCGTATTCACACGGTGAGACAGGTATTATTTTCTTGAATCAATTAATTGTAATTACAATGTAAGATTAGTAATGGTTGATTATGTTAGAGATATATTTTACTCTGTTAATGAGAAAGTAGACGAAGCAATGAATTATATAAATGGAGGTTGTGTTCAGAAATTTTGTATGTTGATCATTGGTTGAACCCCACTTTTTTTTCAAATTCATTTTTTCAAAACTCAGTTTTCCAACGACACATTCTCCAATAAAATAATATTACACGTAAATTTTATAAAAAAATTCTTAATTTTTAACCACACATTCTCTAAAAATCATTATTCAAAAATATATTTTTCTGTCAAAATGGGGTTCAAACAAGGGTTTAATATGGAAGAACAATGAGTCATACATGTTACTAAATTTTTGTAAAAGTAAATTAAAGTATCTTCAGTACGATCCCAATTATACTTGTCCTTAAAATCACGAAGAAATATGTGTGGATTACACTAATATGTCGAGCAATATCGCTAGAACAATAGGTATATAACTATGACAATAATATATTCATTGCTACTCCAATAATTGTCAAGTAATTTGAAACAACCACTTAATCATAGATACATGACTTAGTGCGTCCATACTCGAAGATGTAATTAATTCAAATTGTTTGTAGAGATGCTTCTCAACAATGATAGATGAGAAAGTGATACAAGCAAATTTTGTAACCTTAGATGTTCTCGACTTTGAAGTCATATTAGAGATGAACTAGCAATCAACGTATCATGTCGTGACTGATCCTACCGTAAAGATAGTAGCGGTTAAACTCCTAAGCGTACCCATTTCTTTTGGGTTTATTTCCCTTTTATTCCTAAAAATATGAACTAGCAATCAATGTATCATGTCGTGATTGATCCTACAGTAAAGATAGTAGCAGTTAAACTCCTAAGCGGACGCATTTCTTTAGGGTTTATTTCCCTTTTATTCCTAAAAAAATAACAATGAATACTCATCAATTGTTAATTGCCCTAGTTTGACAACCATTAAAATAACTCTTTTTTTTTCTAACTTATTTTCAACCACACATTCTTACAATAAAATATTTTTTAAGTGAATCCAATTTTGTTCCGTCTTTATAACTATACATTTTCCAATAAATCACTATTTTGAAACTCATTTTCACGAAAAGAAAAAAAAAACACTCATTTTAATGGTTTTCAAGCAGCGGCTGTGTTTATGGCTTATTTTACTTTATCAAAAGAGCTATTGAAGAATGTTGAATTAATATTTATGTTTAGACCCAATTATGTGGAATTAACAATAAAAAGCATTGATTGTTAGATGATTAAGGTTAATTAATCCAATTAAAATAATCATAATTGTCAATCAAATAAAATAATTAGATCAAAAACAATAAATAACACCAAATTGATCACGAAAGGAAATCCCAACTCTTGATAAAAAAAATCTCTGGACAAACTTGCCAGCAAACCATCCATTAGAAAATTTAACTTATAATTAATACAAATACTATTAAAGTTTAGCTGACTCGGCCATCTAGTTTGTAAATCACCAGAAATTTCTTTGGTTGTGCACGCCCGTACTTTTCAGAATTCTAAGCTAATTTTCTCTTCACGTGGATCAACAAAAACAAATTATATTCTCTTCCTAAAACTCCAAAACTCTGAACGCTAATGGCGAAGGTCGAATTTTGTTTCGGTATTTGATCAAATGATCTTTTGTATTTTGATCTACGGTTGAGACGAGATATATGGCTATATATTTGATCTCAAAGTATATTCTCTTGACTAAGTATAAGGCTCAACCAATAACAATACTTGGGATGAATTTAAGGGTGTGTTTGAGCCACATTATTTTGGAAGAATGTATTCTGAAATAGTAGATTGATAGAGAATGTGTGGTTGAAAAAGAAAGAAAAGTTATTCATGTAATGGAAAATATTATTTTATTGAAGAATGTGTCGTTGAAAATAAGTAGAAGAATGAGAATGAGATTTTTAATGTGTACCAAACATGGGCTAAGAATCAAAGATCCGTAGTTGAATCAAGAAATCAATAGAATGTGTTTTAAATCTTCAAATGAATTATTTATAATGTAAAATAATGATTCAACTTGCATTTGGGGCGATCTGGGCTTTGGTATAGATAATATAAAGTGTTTGATATTGAATATGATTAGAAAATTAGAAAAAATCGCGAACCCATGGTTTCTTGGATAACACCTCTGCTTGACGCATATCAAGAGGCCAGTGAGTGGTCTCTAAGAAGTCGTTAATATTTTCATCATAATTTTATCTTTCAATATCGGATTGGGGTCATTCAAATTGCGAAGCTAACTCAAATGGCACAATTTTCTGAAAGTAGCATTTTTCAAATTGGAATGTTTTGTATGTTAAAAATGCATTGCAGCATGTGATTGAAATTTGAAGCATGACTTGTGCAACACTTTGATACTCCTTTGACTTATAATTGCATTTCATTGATGTCTTTTTGGACATATTTGACTCCTCCAAATACTATATTACCAACCCTTAACTATTTTGATTTTAATTATAACTCCATTACTTTAATTTTATCTAGGAAATAATCAATTACAAATAGAAACCTAACAAAGACAAATCTTCCTATTGAGCGAGTCTTAGTAGTTTAAGAATATCAAGATGTATTTCTAGATAATATTTTTGGTTTACCACAAAAAAAAGGATTGTAATTTTGTCATCAATTTAATTCATGATAAAATTAATTAAAGAATAGTTGCTAAGTTTAAATGTGATGCATGCATGTTATGTTTTTAATTCGACTATATTATTACTAATGTTATTATTACAATTCGATGCTAAATAAATAATTTGGTTATAACTGAATTCGTGTAATCTAATATAATTAAAAGTATATATATAGACGAGGAAAACTTATCAATTTTCACGAAATCATTTCAAGTAATTATTTATAAAATTATGCATGTGTAATTGGCAGGGGTGAATATAGGACTATTAATTAACACACATTTATATTTTATTTTATTTCATTGAAAGTAATTAATATTTTATTGTCAACTAATAAAACGCAGCCGTAATGAATGAAATCTTTGATTATATTTATTTCGTTGTAGTTATTTTTGAAAGATAATGGACAAATTTCTAAAATATTGCTTTAATAGTTATAATTTTTTTTGAACTACTCAATTATACACGTATTTTATTGGGAAAAAATGCAAAAGAAAAGTACTTACTCACATGTTTTATGTTAAAGCTTTGTCATTTTGATTTCTTTGACTTCAAATTGATCAATCTTCCAGAGAGAGAGAGAGATATGATGAATCATAATCCTAGAATTGTGAATTAATTTATGACTTTTGTGACGTCTATAATGGAGGCAAAGATGCGAGTTCATGCATATCATAAAAATAATTATGTCCTTGGAATTCGACATCTCTTATTTCACCAACTTTCATTCAAAAGATTAATCATAAATTTCGTCCTCCCAAATCCCGCGGCACAAGATATCAGCCTTTCCCCCATTTCTACACTATATTTAACAAAGGAAAATAAATAAATAAAAACAAAGCCTATAGCATTTGCTCCGGTTGGGAATTATTTTTTACACCAATAAAGGGCTCATTTTCTGGTACCCTTAGTGATATTGGAGAGGGTAGTTGGCTTACCCCAATAGATCTTATTATCATCAGTATTGTTATGAATGCACAATGTGTTTTATTTTCTATATATCGAGGAAGTATACCCTATACGCCTATATCTTGTACTAGGCTATGAGTTATTGAATCACAACAAGGATTAAACTTGTGAAGAGATTATAGTAAACAGCTAAAAGAGTGAAAACAAGGAACGCTAAGAAAAGAGGATATATTATAATTATTTTCAAGAAACCATGTTGTGGAAGGAGTAACTTGGTAGCTTGACGATAAAATAAGCACTAAATACTTATATCTATTTGGTAATTTAAATGTCAGTGGAAATTTTTATTTTCAGGAATAGATAATTGTAACACTGCACGTCCATTTCACATGATTATTGTATGTAACTATTCTGATTTCTCTAGTTTTGTATTTAATATTTATCTAATTAATTTATTATTATTGTGATTAATTACATTTAACGGAGAATGTACCTTGAACGCTTAGACGATCGACATATCTAAAAAAATAGTTGTATATGTATTAACTATTTGATATCCATTTTCTAGACGTTCTCTTGGAAATATGCATTTTCTTTCAACTTCACTAATTGATAATAGAAAAAAGGTTTGGGAACATGTTGTTGCTGCTCTACAATTGCTACTATTACTGCTACTACTATTATTATTAACTCTGGTGGTTGAATAATTTATAGTTTATGATGTAATGGTTTATGAATTTTTTATTTTTTATTTTGGTTGAATTATGTTAATGATAGAATGTTTCTTATATACATGTGTGTGTGTGTGTGAGAGAGAGAGAGAGAGAGAGAGAGATTTCATCTCTTAATTTATTTAAACTACACTTGAGGATACCATGTTACTTACTTGAACTCTCTCAAAACAGTCTAGTTTTACTATTTTACAATTTCAGTTACATGTTTGTTTGACTTATTTTGAAATGTGAGTAATTCAACATAGTATTTATCTCCTTAAAGATAAATAGATATTTGAAAACTAACAAATTTATCAAATTATTTCAAAATTTAGGTATTAACTTCAATTAATAATATATAATTAATTAGAATTAATTATCACCACCCAATTAATAGTATCCCCACCTCACCCATCCTCACCAAACTAATAATATATCAATTAATAATATCTCACCCCATCCCCCAACATCATGGACCCATCCCATCCCATCCCATCACATCACCCACCCCACCCCACCACAACTTGTAAAATATTTTCTAGAAATTAAAATTTATGGAGATTAACCACCCCTACCCAACCTTAAAAAAAATTAAAAAAATTTAAAATGTTTTTGAAGATTACACCTCACCCCACGAAATCACCCTAGATTTGTAACTAACTATGTTATCTGCGATCAATTGTTTTTACAAGATTGTGTTATATGTGACTGGTGGTGGCCAACGAGCCAAACGGCTCGTCGGCTTGACCGCTCGGCTCTTGAAAATTTGGCTCGTGGGCTGCTCGAGCTTGTCATTTTGACGAGCCCGAGCCCGAGCCCGAGCAGGCTAGCTCGCTAGGCGAGCCGAGTACTCGGCTCGCCCACGGGTGAGCGGCTCGTGAACTCATCCAAAATCGAGGGTTTATCTTTTTTTTAAAAAAAAAAAAGGTTTATCTTATATAAAAAAAAATTGACGAGCTCGCGGGCCGAGCTTGACCCGCAAGTAACAAGCCGAGTAGAAGCTGGGCCCGTTACAAACGAGCCACGAGCTCGGCTCGTGACGAGCACAAACCGAGCTCATGCGTATACGGGCCGAGCCTGATCGGCCCATTGCCACCTCTATATGTTACTAACTGTGAACAAATTTATTTCCAGTGTAACTATTTGTAATTGTCTAATTTGCAACTGTGTAACCAAGTCACTAACTTGTGTTATCTATGACTAACTGTGACCAAATTTGTCTTTAGTGTGATTGTATGTGACCATCTAATTTGTGTGTATATGTAACTAAGTTATTAACTGTGATCAAATTTATCTTTAATCTATAATATATTAAATATCAAATCAAGTGAGAATCATTTTTTGGACGATTTTAGCCATACTATAATTTAATTATTTCAATAATACCTTACTTTTCGTTTTTCAATATATGTTTAATTGAAAATTAATTATTAATATGCACGCAAATAAATAATTAAATTGTACTAGAACAATCAAATTGATCTATGAACATGTGATTTAATTAATTTGAATCAATAAAAAAAGAAAAAGAATAATGTATATATTAAACAAATGGGATGTTAAGTGAACCAGTATGAAATTTAATTAATTTGAATTAATAGATATAGAAAAATAATAATTTATATATATTTAAACAAATGGGGTGTACATGAACCAACATGGAATTNAACATAGAATTTAATTAATTTGAATTAATGAATAAAGAAAAAGAATAATATATATACATTTAAATAAAGGGTGTGTTAAGTGAATCAACATGAAATTTAATTAATTTGAATTAATAGATATAGAAAAATAATAATTTATATACATTTAAAGAAATGGGGTGTACATGAACCAACATGGAATTTAATTAATTTGAATCAATGAATGTAAAAAAAAAAAAAAAAGAATAATTTATATACACTTGGACAAATGACGTTATATCATATATTAAATAAATAATACTGAAATTAAATAAGTCTACATGAACTTGAATAATTCATCTGCTCCTATAATATTTGAATAGCTCTCAAATTATATGAT
>CAIGRP010118256.1:0-21113 GCA_903798385.1 Fraxinus cuspidata
GAAATAGTAATGGATCCCATGAAATTAATGTTTCACTTTCACTTAATTTACTAATTGGTTGCGAAACGGAATCTAAATAAATTCCTTTTGCTTTTAAACATAGAGCAATGTTTAAAATATATTCAGGGCAAACTAATATATATTATATGAAAGGAATAATAGCAAAAAATTCCCTAAAAACGTTTCTATTTGCGATATACTCTCATATTTATTTGGAAATCATAGAATCAGCATCATTTCCTTCTCCTCCTCCTCTTCCTTGATATCAACATCGTATATATTTTTTTTGCCGAATTTATCTGCGCCATTTTTCCACAACAAAAAATGTACGGAAAAAAAAACAAGAAAAAATTGTTTGAAATATGTAAATTTTGTTGGTTTTTTTTCATAAGGTGGCGGGTGAAAGAAAATGAATGGTGTTGGAGAAAAGAAATTGACAGTTTATATCTTGGATTATAGTAACTGTAAAAGTGGGATTATATTGGATGGAATGAACAATCTATATTCGACACAAACAAGAGTGATTGATGATAATTCGTCACTTTCTTACATGGGTGTTTTAATCAAATCATTTATTTATTTTGAAAGTGAGAACATTTTGTTTTATTTTTGGGAAGAATATGAAGTGGGATGGGGTGTGGTGAAAAATAAAGTTTAAAGATTTGGGGTTATAAGTGGCACATATAAAAAATTTGGATTTAATTTGTAAAAAAAATAAAAGTTTGGGTACTGAAATTACAATTATTCATTTTTAATTTTTGCATATTTTTACTGTTTTTAACGGAAAATTTGACGGATCTTGATGATAGGGGGTTTTCTGCAATTTCCAATAGATATAGGGTATATCGTAAATGGAAATGTTTCTAGAGGATTTTCTACTATTAATCCATCTATGAAATTTATGACAATTTCAAGGATAACTTTATCTTTTTATAAATTATATATAACTCTCTTGTTTCAAATTTTAAATCACAAATACCTCTGTTATGCTTTATGACAATTTTAGAGACACCCTCCTTTTTTCAAAATTACACATGTTATTTCACATATTGACTAGCATATATAGGGACATATTAAGTCGTTTGAGTCAGTTAAGTTGAAGCATCAAGCGATCGTCTAATATAACGATATTGTTTATTAATATTTAATTAATTTGTATTAGAAGAATCTTTAATTAATATATAAATGCACTAAAATGTAAAGATTATATACATATAAAAATATAATCAAGTACAACTCAAAATAATAAAGATTAAAATGTGCTTTTGAATCATATATGTATGATCAAGTTTCAAATTTTTATGAACTTGAACTAGATTCGATGAAGTTTATACGTAAAGCATGAATAAATGATAAAGACAAGTTTCGAGTTTAGGCAAAAACTATGCTATGTTTTTAAAATGGTGAATTTTAGAGCTATTTTTTATCCCCAAAATCAAGTACTACTCTATCATAAAAAATGGTGAATTGTAGATACATCAAGTCAAGTAGTTTAAAATCGTATACATCCTCAAAAGTACTACTCTATCATAAAAAATATACACTAACTAACTACTCCCTCTTTTTGTCACAAAATGAAAAGGGGCACCCTAGCAACTAAGTTGCATCATCAGTATGAGTCCTCTCATCCTAAGCTGCACCATTATCCCAATGTTGACGGATCCATCGCAGCCCTCGCTGAAGATATCCAATAGCACCACGAAGCGTAGTAAACTCAATAGTGTGTCGATCAACTGTAGCTCGTAGCTATGTAATCTCTGCAATCATACGATTCTACTGCTTGATCAGCACGGTCATCTACCCCATAAGTGTAATAGATGGGTCAATGGGAACATACACAGATAGTGGAACAGACTCAGCAGATGGAGGAGCAAACGTGGATGTTGTGGGAATGTCAACAGAAGGAGGAGCGGAAGAAGAATGAGGAAAATCAGATGGATCAATAGAAAGAAGGTCACCAATAGGATAAGCTGACACAGTTGGATCAACTGGCTCAGCTGGTTCAGAAGAAGCATGAGACCAACTCTGAGAAATGGTAGTTTGGCCAATCGACTGAGGAACCCTTCGAGGAACCACCTCTGGAAAACTAACACCAAGCGCTGTCACAAGGTGATAAATAAGACAGGCATAAAGAAGTCCCACCCGAGTCCCCGTGACATGAAAGTCACGCAAAATCTGCTAGCATACAAACGTGGGCAGATCAATAGAGTCTCCATGCAATAAGGCGTACAAAAATCGAGCTATCTCCATAGGTAATGAAGAGGTATGCGACACTGGCCACAGATTCGTGCACACAATATGCAACAGAATTTGTTGATCAGTAGGTAAAGATCCAGATGCAATGATCGCACTTGGACCACCCTCCAATGGTCTATTAAACACCGTAGAACGGACAAGAGAGTTTGCTGGAAGTGTGTCAACAAAAAGATAAGGAAACAAAGGATGAACGACCTTAGGAAATATGCAATAGACTTGATAAGATATTGGGTGTGATCTTAACTGTCCTACCCCGAAAAACACCCTAAATGTCTATCTGCTAACGTCATGAATGTTAGCGTAAAATTCCTGAACTAGAAGGCGAGGAAGATGCGTCAACCCAACCAATAATGGCTCCCAACCCCGAGAAGTAAAAATAACAGTGAGGTCGGGTGACAAGTCTGACAAAATGACCTCGCGCTCAAATAAGACAGGACTCAAATAAAATTGCGACCCAAAAGTATCTTGGCATTCGTAGAGATAAACTTAGGTGGCATCTGAAATGAGTCCTTTTAGGCGGAGCAGCAGTATGATCCATCTTAGGTGGCATCTAAAATGAGTAAAACCAACGTATCAATACCTTGACATAACAAAAAAAAACTTAAAATATGCATGAGATGTATGAATGCATGCAAAACAAGGCATTTACAACATGCAATTGGAAGAATACTCATAAGGAGGCCGTGATGTCTAGACGGAGGTAACGTGATGCAATGACGTCATGACACCGTGACATGATGCCATGGCTGTGAGACATGATGACGTGACATGTGAGACGCGATGACGTAACGTGACGTGACGTGACGTGACGTTACGTGAGTTGTGACGGCATGCCGTAGTAATGTGAGGTCACCTCACGGTGTCAACTCCAACATCAATATAAACGACATCAACACAACTAAACCAACAAACCTAATGTGATCAAGGTGTGTGAATGATGCCCACCCTAGAGACATCAAACATAACCAAAAATGAAAAAATATATCGAAAACGAGGCACGAGTGATCAAGCCAATAAGCCCAACCACGTAACCAACCAAAGACTTATCACAACCAACACACCACAAACTACCAACTAATCCAACCTCCATCAAAAAACAAAGCATCAACTCAAAATACCCAAAACAATTTGACAAAAATATGCCCAAAATTGATAAAAGGCATACAACTCCTCCACCACTCCAAAAATCAACTCAACTCCCAATCAAACTTCAAAGACTATCTCAATTCCACTAAAACGAATCTAAAAAGAGAAAAATGCAAAAACAACAACAAAGCAACAAAATATTGCCTCAAAACCGTCCAAAAGCCAATATGTTGTTGCAAAATTGTGCGAGATGACATTGTATGATAATTAACAAACCATGAAGTACAAATGCCAAAATAATTGAAGGAAGAATGGCAAAAAACAAAAAACCCCAAAAGAATTGCAGAAAGGGGGAAATTAGGGTTTTAGAGATTTACTTTTGAAATTAGTTGATTCAATTAAATTGCATCACAAAGAAACGAATTTGGATGAAGATGGTATGTAGAGTATATGTTTTCTTAATGTTTAACCTTGTCAAAAACCGTTCAGAGAAGTTCTGTTATTTATATGTAGGTTAAGGAATGAATGGGTAAGATAAAAAGCCTTAAAAAAGTGAATTAAGAATTTTCCGAATAACTCTGTTGCTCAAGCGAAAGCTGGACGACAGTGTGTCACTCGAGTAAAGTTCAGGCGACATGCGGGCGACATAGTTTCTATTACTGACGCTCGAGCCAAGTCTTGGCGATAGTTTAACGAAATTCCTGCGCCGTTTTTCCTTCTTTTTCATTCTTGAACCACAGACCTAATATAACTCAATTTCTACTATTTACACCTTATTCCTTAACTTTTACACCATATTAATTTTAGTCCATTTTGTTCACACACTTGCCAATTACATCAAATACCTAATAGAATGATTTTTAAAATCCTTGTTTGAGTTGCATCAGCTCGAAGCCCTTTCATTGAGAAGCTATAACATGATAAGCTTATATGTGGCTCTCCAATAAGTCATCTTGGTACCACTCGTATTAAAGTTCTATTTTTTCCCTTCAAGAATGAGGATCAATATATTTCGTCTCTCTCCTTGGAAAGGAAGCTCGAACCGAAATCATCTCTTCCCTTATAGTATTGAAATTTGTTGGATTTGTTTCCTCGTAGTATATAAATATATGCACGACTTTGATTTACCAAAAAAAAAAAAAAGAATGAATAAGCGATATAAAAGATAAAGTCACATTTTTAAGAGCGACTTTCGCCTTGTTGTCTTCCATGTATATCATTGTGCCACTTTCAGGTCTTGCCGTCAACATACTATGCTATTTTGATGCGCTCTAACATTCTGGTCTAAGTCGTTTCTTCATTTCGACTCCTTAAAATATCTTTTATTCTATTTATATTTTGAAGTTTCTTAATCGGTTTTAGTTGATTTCACTTAAAGCTATGTATTTCTTTTTTGTCTACTCGACTTCACTTATAGTTGTGTACTATTTTGCGTGTCTACTTGTACTTGAATTGTTATACAACACAGTTATAGTAACATTTTATCTGATTTGTTAATTGAAGTCCAAAGGGTTTTTTGGTCAGCTTAATGGAGTTCAAATCTAATTGGTTCACAAAAATTAATGGGAACAAAAGTATTGAATAGGATTCGTACAATGCCTTAAGAAAAGGAGTTGAAAAGAGCATTCCCAACCTGAATACCGAAAGAACATGATACTTGTATTTAATCACCTTTCCATAATAAAGAATATATAGTTAAATTAGTTTCCATATACGCTTTTGGATTTTATATGTATAGTTTATGGCAGCCGTGCAAATTCAATATTAATATTTGCCGAAAGCAAGCCCAATAATTTCTTTTATGGTTTGAATGGGCAAAATAAAATTCTCCACTAAAAAAGTATTGATCCAATTGAATTCGACAATATGAATTATTTTTCAGTATATCATTTCAATCATTGATATATGTATTAAAAGTTCTAACATAACGAAATCTTTCGCAATGAATTTAAGTATTAAATTGAAACACCCCATTCTAGCCGTCACCCCGTGGCGCTGTCTCATTTTGCTTTATGTATTATCAACTTAATTGACCGTATTTTTTGACATCAAAATGAATTGTACTATTTTGTGAGACAAAGAATATTACAATGGTCGCTTTTTCTGTCGTTACTGTTTATGACAATTTAAATTAATGGAAATTATTTTGTAGTGCCATGAATATTACAATGGAAAATACCTAATTTAACATGATTTTTTTAATTGGGGAACAACCGAATAAATAAAAAGGAATCTCGTAATTATAATCTAATTGATTTCAAGTCTTGAAATTAAAAATAATGTCAAAATAGAGATTTTTTTTTTTTAAAATTCTATTCAGTCGTTGTTTACAATCATTTCTACTCCAATTATTGACACTTTCTGCTGAAAAGTAATGTGTAAGGTTGTAATTCAAAGACGTCCAATTCAATGAAGAATTATTTAGAAAGAAATCCTTGTACAATTTCTTTATGAATGCGTACGCTAATTCTCACTCTTATTGCACTCAAAAGGGACAACACTTATGTGGCTAGCACTCTCTTTATGTTTCCTCACTATCTTCCTCATCCCACTCTGAGAGTGTTGAATGAGTCGAACCTAGTCATTCGATTCATCCACCATCGACTTGACTCGGCTCACCATATGAGCCGGTTCTCTTCAACAATATAGACTTGGCTCTAGTTCACCAACTTATCCCTCTAGCAAGGCACTCGCGGTTCGTCTTTTTTTTTTCTTTATTACTTAAAATTACATTTTTATTTAAATTTGACGAGTCGACTCGTACGAGAAATTTGTTGTTCAACTAGTGTCCACTATTCATTTTTGACGCAAGTCGTCAAACCGTTCATCCCACTTAATACCCTTATTTTGCTCATGTATAATATGTACACCTAATGTCTTATAATAACTTCAAGTCAATGGAATTTGGAACTACACAAATTCTAGATAATTTATATAAGGTGGTAAAATACACCACATTAATTAAGATCATCAAAGAAAATTCTCAATTGAAATTCTAACATTTGGTCAAACACTTATATTGTGTTTGGTACACTATATTAAATTATTTAAACAATGTTATCTAAATTTAGACTGCGCTTGGTACCGATCAAACCCGTAGTTTTTAAGTAACCATCAAAGCGCCGATAACCTAAGATCAAAACTCACAAAATGTAGAACAAGTAAGAAGATATAGTGAGAGTATTCTTGTGTATTAGAATCAATATTCAAAACACCGTCCTGTACAATTTACAAAGACTACTTATTTATAGATTTCTGGCCGACGTGGTGATCATTGGATCAGAATCACGTGGCCTCATCTCCTTAACTGAAGCATCACATCACTAAGTTTGTCATACATTAAATATATTGACAATGGGCCAGCCGTCCTATACATTAAGCTGATACACCTGACATTCTTTATTACAAATGTTATATCAATCATTCCTAAAAATTGCATACAAATCTTGTCAGAGGCAGTTTCATCTTTTGGGACTTTGGAAGAACTAAGAGCTTCAGCTTCTTCTTTGATTTCTTACGTAGCGCTTCAGCTTAAGAGCGTTAGCCATTTAAGCAATGCCTCGACATAAGAGCTTCAACTTTTGTTTGCATTTTTGCATTTGACCAATTGGGTCTTCGCTAGCGTTTCTTTCCACCTGGAGTAGGCCGTGACACCCTGACGGGAGCCTCGATGGTGAGGCATAACAATAGTCCCACAACTCTAGGCATGATTATTTATATAATGCATAGACTTGCATGAAATTTTTTGTTGGGAGTGGTTTTTTATATACCACAATAGTCACCCAAGTCTAAGTATAAATATTTACATTATAGTTAGAATTTGAAACTAGCTGATTTGTATGAATTACCTATCAATGTTGGTCAAAACTATATACCTTATGACTTCTGAATGTCTAGGATAAATTGGAGGAGTGTCGCATGGCAAATTTTTGTCCGGGGGCTGTTATCTTTGAATTTGATTTGTTTATTTGAAACCTTATTCGAAATAGTTGAGGTGAGATGCTTCTGCTACTTGCCGAGACCGCAACTCATTAATTATGAAAAACTATGTTTTTGGAACGTTCGGAACACGAGGCTTCTTTAATTATTGCGTCCAAATGATTAGCTATTTTGTATGTTTTCAAGGAAAAAACAGCTGAAGCGGTTCGTCCTCCCATACATGCAACCACCACTGCATTTAATGCGTAATCACAGCTATCATATGAGTGTCCTATAAAATTTAGACGCATTGGAGCCCGTGATGCAGACGCTCTGATCTGGGCCGTAGAAGACGAAGCTTCCAATGTACTGAGTGGCTCAAATTTAAATCTCAAACGAAAGATTAGATGATCTGGATCGACATCTAACGGTTGAGATTAAGAGCTTTTGCCTATAAAATGTGACCATTTGGAGCAAAAAATCACCTTGCCATTTGCGAAATCAATAGTTTATTTTTCCAAATCTCTCAATATGATTTATTCTTCTTCTCCGCATTTACAAATTCCAATGACTTTTCTTCACCGTCCATTGTGCATTTTGTATGTATTTTAAACTTTCAATTAAAACTGAATGGCATCTTCACATTATGATGGGGGATTTTGATTTAAGCCAAATGGCTTCTAAGATGGAGGTAACAATCACAAACATAGTCGACCTGGTTCAAGTCGTTAGGGCCGGATAGAGTACTTTACCTGTCGATGAGGGTAGGAGAAATGATGGATTGGCTTGAGGAGCAGCCAAAATTTCTTCAACTGTAAATACATCCGACCTAGCAAACTTAAGGGAAAAATACAGTATTCATTATGACATCGAATTCCTATCTCATTCTTTTAACGAGCGTACTTGCTTTTCAAGGCAGGGGTGCGTCGCCATCAGCGAGTTTCTCTTTAAGGTAGGACTTCGTCTGCCTCTCTACCCCTTTTTTAGAGCCATTCTTAGGTTGTACGGGTTGGCTCTCACCTTGCTCGTCCCTAATGTTTGGGCCCAATTAGTAGGAATCTACTTTATGTGGAAGTAGACCTACATTGGAGAGAATATGCATTTTCATGTTTTCCAGACCATTTTCCAAACCCGGGTATTGGGAAAAGAGGACTCCAAGGGTTGGTACTCATTATGTCAGTGGGGGACATATTCTCTTTTCGTCTTTGGCCTTTTCTCCTCCATCAAAAGATGGAAGGAGACGTGGTTTTTTGTGAGGGGGAAAATGGCAAGAATGTGAGGGTGACACAGTCCTATACGTGACAGTTCTGACCTCTTACTCTAAAACTCGTGAGAGTTGTTCTTAACCTTTTTCTTGATTAATGTTGATTCTGATCTTAACCTTTTTTTTATGATGTTTTGAAATGTTGGAGATAATTGAGGACATCTACCGACGTCCCTCATCTTCATTAGAGTTCTATCGTTTAACCAACTCCAAACGGTTATTCGAGGAATTTTGCTTAATGGCCCAAAGAGGTAATGCCAGCTCTCAACAATTCTCTTTGATGTTCTATATAAATTGTTCCTAATTTCCATTTTGTAGAAAATTTCAAGAAAAAAAGGTATCTCACTCTCGACAAGGCCACAATCCTCACTGTCACCTCTACTATGAAGTGGAAAAGGCTGAAGCCCTCATCTGTTGCACCAAAACAGGTGAGGGAACAAGTGGAAAAGATCAGTTGGGTGGTGGCAGCCAAGAGGGAAAATGGCAATCTCCCTTTAAGGACAAGGGAAAAAACATTGTGGAGGAGGTCCCCAAGAAGAAGCATTGCTTCTTTGCTACCGAAGAGGGTGGGTTAAAGGTTAACTTATCCCTCGCTCTGAAGTCCTTGGTAGGAAAAAGCGGATAGCAGCTTTAATAGCTGCGACGAATGGGGGCCAATTGTTGTGGAGCCTTTTGGGCAAGGGTCCTTGAAGACGACCAAAACTTCGAGTGGGTCAACAACTCCTGACTCATCCCGCCAAAAACTCATAGTCTCGCAGCGGAGCGATGAACTAGCCCCAGAAGTTCTGACCATGCTTCCTCCAGAGGTTCAAACTACTACATCCACATTTCACGAGTACAGACGGATAGGTGGCAAAGTTTCGTGGAGATCGACAATGCGGTGGACCTCTTCGCCACCATGGTTAGCCAAATGGAGAGGGCCTTTGGGGTGACCATAGAAGCTGAAACCCTCTTTAAAAACCTTTTGAGTAAAAATAGAGAATTCGTGAATAAAGCCTCTTCGACCGAAGAGACAGCTAGCAAGGCCAATGCTGAGGCAATAAAACAGCAGCAGCAGGCTGATGAATCTGTAAAGCTCGCTTCAGCATTGGTGAAAATGAAAAATCTAAAGAATGAAGTCCACTTTTCCCAAAGCGAGGTGGCTTCCACGACGAAGCGGGTGGAGACTTCTAATGCTTACCAAAAGCTAGTTGTTGAGGCCTTGGAGAAGCAGCAGGTGGGGGAGTTGAATGTTAAAGTTTCTAGCCCGACAAAAGAGGTTGAGGCAGCGAGCTCAATTTGGTGGTGATGATGCTGTAAAGCATTACATTGCCAACTTCCACTTGTCAGAGGCGTAAAGTATGCTTATACCGAGATGGTAGATTGGATTGAAGTTAACTCCCAAACAGTCAATACCTCTGAGTTGAGGTCAAAATTTCTGGAAGAGGGAGAACAAGAGCCTCAAACTTTGGCAGAGGGTAGCGACGTGATCGAGATCGAAGACTATGCTACTGAAAAAAATTTCGAAGCCGTGGCTCCCAATGAAATTGTTCCCTTTGTAGCTCCATCTCCCCTACTTGTATAGTTGATAGGTTTTTGTCTTTACATTTTCTATGTAAGTGGCTTTGGCCCATAATTGTAATCATTTATTCAGTGAATTAAAATTTTGTTTGACTATATACTCGTGTTCTATTTTCTTTTCTTGTACTTTCTTTATTGCTTTCTTTACTGCTTTGCGATGCTCTTCAACCTATTCCGTTTGCAATTCCTTATTTAAATTTGTAATTTTGTATAAGTGTTAGAAGGTCGTTTACCTTTCTAAGTTAAACTCTAAATTTATTTGCACTTCGGCTTTATTTGTGCTTTAACTTTATTGCACTTAAGTTTGTACAAGAGTTTGCAATTTGCATGCCGTCTTTGTTATTTTCCTTAGAATGGAACACCTAAGCAGTAAATATAAGATAAAAATTCTCCCCCATCCCTCCAGAATCCTGAGGGGTGTTGAGCGGTTCGCCCATACTTTTTTAGTATGGTGTTTCCATGCCCTCTTTGTTAAGGGCATGTGTTGTCAATTTTGCGAATAAGAAGGTGGTCCCTTTTTGGATCCAGCTCTTCGTCAAAGTATCGACTCTTTTCTGCATATAGACGATTCATTTATACAGATGCTTCTTCTTTGACTTTTGTCAATAGGAGGTACATTTTCTTTTGTTTTTTCGCAAATTTGACTTAATAATTTTAAGAACATTCTAACTTAATAAAATTAATAATTTTTCTGAGCATGAGGTTGAGCAGTTCGCTCATGTTGAGGCTTCCTTAACAACTTTTGTTGTTAAGGTCATGTGTTGTCCACTTCACGAGTAAGGAGATAGTCCTCTTGGCATCCAACTCTTCGATGAATTGTTCACGCTTCTCTGCATATGGACGGTTCATCTATGCAAAAGCTTCCCCTTTGACTTTTGTCAATAGAAGGTATTTTTTTCTTTACAAACACTTTAATAAAAGTCAATTTTATTGAATCAAGAACTGTACAAACTATATATTTACATTCTTACTGGTAATATTTTCATATATGCTCCGCATTTCATGGATGAGGCAGTGCATTTCCATTTATAGTTTCAATTTTATAGATCTCAGGCCAAACCTTCTCGTTGATGCGCGACCAATGATTCCTGCTCTATGTTCATTAGAAGATAAAAATACCCTTTGAAGCACCCGTGTTGTCTAGGTAATTGTTGGCGCAAAATCCTTCTGACCTTTGTTTTTAGTGTGGAATGCTATTCTAGATGATATTTTTCGTGAGAAAGACTTTCTACCATCCAACCCGTTAGGTTTACTTGTTTTGCGCAATACCTTAATCTTTCATTTCGAATCAAAATCACATAAATCATCCAAACTATGTGGAATACAACTTTTTCATTATCTTTCTTCACAAAGCCTTATAAAATGACAAATTTACCCTCATCTTTAAATAAATAAAAGAAAAAAAACTAAGAAATAATTGCAGTTTGAATCCCAAATCTTTTCAAAATATGCAAATGAGTCTAACTAAAAAAAAGATTTAAAAAGAAAAATGTTCATATTTCCAACACCCTCACACCCCTTACCACGTTCCCATTCCAAATTGCTTTGTTTCTAAGTGGGTTATTAGGAAAGATAGATTTTTTCATTTAAAAAAAATATTTTTTTTATGTTTATAGTCAAACTCTTTTGCACATTTTGAAAAGATTTGAGATTCTAACTACAATTGTTTCTTAATTTTGTTTATTCTTGTGTTATTTAAAGAGAAAAGTAAAATTATCACTTTACAAGGCTTAATGGAGAAAAAAGATAAAAATGTTGTATTCCATAAAATTTGGATGATTTTGGTTTTTTGGAGGGGGAGGGGGTTGTGCTAAAATGAAATGATAGGGGGGTTTCGCAGAAAAATGAAAGATTAGGAGGGTGTTGTGCAAAACAAGAAACGTTAGAGGTATTATGCCAATTACCCTTATATTATTGGCCATATTTTCTCTTTTAAGTTTTTAACGGTTAAACTAACTGAATTGGACGGTAGATAGATCCTCCACATGGAAAAAGGTCATTTAAATGGGTATTTCGCCAAAATGAAATGATACGAGGGTATTTCGCAATAGAGGTAAAGGTCAAGGGGTTTTGCACCAATCACCCTTTAAGATTTGCTTATTTATGTACAAGTAAATTTACTTTGTATTGATGCATGTTTGGATAATCTACTTTTTTCACCTCTTAAGTTAAAAGGAAATCTTTAAAGTAACTCTTACATTGTTAAAATAAATTATTTACTTTTAACTCAAATTGGTTAAAATATTGATTTATTTACTTATAAGTAATTTATTTTATCGTTTACAAACATTTTTGGATAAATTACCATTTTCAAGTATAAATTTTTACTTAGCTGTCAAAATAAGTATTTATTTATTTTAACTTTAGTTAATAATAGAGTTTATTTATTCTAATACTTACTTGTTTTCAACTTTTATTTTTGTCGATTGTTCACGGCGACATTTTTAATGAAATTTACCCCTTTTCTAAGGAAAAAGTAGAATTTGAGAAACTATAATTACTATTTCTCAAAATCCACAAGATATTACGGTTTTTTCATAATAATTTTTTTTTTTAGAAAAAAATTATCAAACACGTAAAGTGGCTGTGATTAATGTTTGATAATTGGAAGTCCGAACTCTATTAATTGATATATTGACCCAATCAACCGTTTAGGAACTGGATGGATAATTATAATTTTTATTTTTTTGGCAGGTAGAAACCATTCACAAAACTGAACTCATGATTATAACCCTTAACCCACTGATTTTGTGGCCAAATTTCATCATTTTAGTTGTCAAATTAGAATATTTATTCAGGTGGAAATTGATTTTTATTTATTTCTTTCACTTTTTATATTATTAGGAGATTTGTTTAGATTAATTTCCTAAAGTTTGTCTTTGTTTAGAATAGTAAGTTAATACTTCTTAATTTTGTTTAAAAGTTAGAATTAGAGTTCACTGTAACTTGTTATTTATTAATGAAAATTTGAACAATTCTCAAAAATTTTAGCCACTGTTTGGTAGAAATTAAAATTATATTTTTAGTAGATTTTGATAAAAATTAATGAAATCTGTGGGTAAAAAGTTGTGGGTCCCATCAAATGTGTGGTTAAAAAAAGGTTCTAAAATACGTAATGCGTGGCAATGCGTTTCGATCGAGCATCAATCATTATAAGAATACGCGTGATTATGCGAAGCATATACGTAATTATGCGTTTTCCAATTTTTAATATTTTAATAAATAAATAAGTAAAATAATGCATTCTTTGAATATTTATACATATTCTTCAAATTAAAAAAAAAAAAAACTCAAAATTATAAATACTACAATAATACAATAAGACAATTACTTCAAATTTATTTATATTTTTAAGATTTGTAACAAAAATATATTTGCTCAAAATCATAATTACTATAATTACTTGATAATTAATTTCACAATTAGATTAAACAAGAATATTGACTTGAAAAATTCCAAATCTTGTCTAGCTCTTTATCAGATTCTAATTCAATCTCCTCTTCTATCTTTAAGTCATCTTTCATGTCATCTGATACGAAATCACTTCATCGGGCTCCCTTATTTCAATTCGAGAATTTCTATCACCTTTTGTAGATGATAATATACTATTGTCAACTTCATCTTCATCATTACAATCATTAACAATCCAAAATTGTGCATTATTGGCATCACTTGTTAATAAAGATTCTAATTTATCCTTCCTTCTCTTTTTGTTCATTAACAAAGCATTAAATTTGGGCTAATTTGATATTTGTTGGGCTCAATTTACTTTTTTAAAGTTATAAAAATGGGTTGAAATTCGTTACACTAATTTAAATATATTTTTAATTTCAAATGCGTTGGTATTTGGGAGAATATGCGCGCATATGCGGTCAACGAAATGAGTTGACCGCATTATCATACGCATACCCTATATGCGATGCATTTCGAAAACGCATCGAGAATATGCGCGCGTGCTCGAAGCATATTCGTGCATTTTATAACATTTGTTAAAATTAATTGTTGACTTTGACTTGAGATTTTAATTGGATTTTAATCCAAATCAAACGGGGGCTTAATATTATTAGTGATATTTGATAGTCAAATTCTTATTATTCAATTGAATTAAGGATGATTGGAGGGTTAACATCTTGCTCATTATTCTGTTGCTTAAAAATGCGATTTCAAACAGTCATTAATATCAATCAATATTATTTAACAGTAGAAAGCAAGGAAAGTCGCTGTGAAAATCAAGGTTGCAAGAACAGGCCGTGGCTTCGAATGAGTAGAAATCGGAGCCAAAAGTGGCAAATAACAGATGTTGATCTGAAGGATCAATAACCATAAGCTAGGGATGGAACCGCCGTTACATCCGACAACTTACGTTGCTCCTAATAAAATTAAAATATTGTAAAACAACTATTTTGTCATCTTACAAGTCTCTGCCTGGGAGTGTTTTGGCACGAAGATGTAAAAAAGAAACGACTCTCCTGGTTTTTTGGAAAACTGGAATTGCATCAGAAAGGTGGCTTGTGAGTAGATTCAATGAGCACAGCATTGAGCATGATTTGAACAATAATGTCATAAACAACATCATCATAATGCACTCCGTCTTTTGTACACTGAGGTCCACATAGCTCACTCAAATAATGGAAATCCAGTTTCAAAAGTGGCCCTCCAAACTTGTTTAAAATCTTACTTGCATTAACCTCGTTATCGTACCTAATGCGCCTTGGTTCCGTTAACTTGTGCCTCTTCTCTTCTGGTGAAATTTTCGAGTTTATTAACGCTGGCATTGCAAGCCAGAATAAATGTGGCACCTTCCCATCTTTGCTATTCAAATCCTGCAGAGAATTCCTTAAACTCCTCAATGAAACATCGTAATCCGAGTCATTATTCTCGTACAACATATCCCACAACCCTGCTCCCATCACTATAATATCTGGGTATTTTTCGTTTTTCTTGTACTCCAGCATTAACTTTGGCAACCTTCTAACATATGGTTTCCACTTAAAATCCAACTTCATTCCAATCGAATCAATATATGTTGAATAATCTGTATGCAACTTATTCAAGTGCTCTTTAACTATCCGTACTCTCTCCGGCACCTCAACCAACTTTAACATAGATAGCATCCCTAACCTGGTTTGAGAATCCCCGGCAAAAACAACCCATGACCGGTTTAGCATAACCGAGGCATCAGGTTTTTCCAACTTCTTGAACTTACATTTGGCTACTGGACTCGACTGCATCCAGGACCAAGATTTTGTACAACCTACACATTCAGGTCTATCTTTGTACACGATGCTATGGAGGATATCAATGCATGAAATGTTAGAAGATGCACCATTTGGTGATGGAAATATCCAATGAACACTAACTAAGAGGATGATGAAGAGAACACAGATGAAGAAAACCATCTTGTTCTGGCTCATATGCCAGCAAGTCATTCTTATCGCCACCAACAACGCTATGCTTGCCAACAATAGACCCTTTTTCCCTAACAAAGTTGCTTCAACTTTTCTTTGAAACTTTTAACTTGATTGAAAGTGAGCTAGACTCAAAGCAAGTCAATAATCTAGAGAAAAGGTTGGGTGAGGGCGCAAGGAGTGGATCTACAATCAACTGTGCCAAGAATGACAGTGGAGGAGTGGAAATATGTATGAAGAATTTGGTGGGGAAGTAATGGAATAACGAGGCTGACACGTTGTGTCATGTTATAGAATTCGGGGTAAAAATATCTTGTTTATTCATGTCATGTTATTAAATGACATTTATGATTCATTCGTGTCATGTTACAGTTCTTTTGGTTAACGAATATGTACTTTATTCGCTCCACAAAATATTCAACCTTTATGGTATAACTCGAAATGCATTTGAGTTTGTTTAGTAAGATTGAAGGGAAAAAAGAAATATATTTACTTTACTAACTCATTTTATTCGGTACTATGTACTAAATATGATTATTTTCTTGATTTTACTACTATTTCCAGTTCACACGCGAGTCATTAAAAAGCATACTGTAATTTAAAGGAATGTATTTATGTTTATAATATTATTGAATAATATCTAGAAACTATCTCCCTTAATCTTTAAACCTCTATATATTCTTATTAGAGAGAGGGGGAGAGGAAGTAATAAGTGAAAGCACGTTCTATATTATTTTTCCACATTTTAACTCTCTGGAAATATTATATAATACCAACATGTTGAGGTTTAATATAGAAAAAATAAGATCTGTTAATTTAGGGCACGTTAAATTGGTACCTTATTAGGTAAAATTAAGGGTGAAGGATAATTATATATTATTCCTTATCATTTTATACCATGTTTGAGTAATGTCAAATTACCATGCACATAAAGTTAATAATTTCAGATGATGCCGTACTGTGTTTGATTTATGTCAATTGAAGAAGTTTACATACATGTGAAAATGGTTGATCTCACTACCTAATATTGTCCGACATTTGAATTGAGGGCTTTCTATAATTGGAGTACTTATTATGGATTTTTTTTTTTTTGTAATAATTAGGAATACAAAATAGATAGAAAATCCAAATTGTAATCAACAACACTCATGACGGATTTTTAGCCTTCGTTTTACAAACTTATAAATGGTTCATAAAGAAAAATTGTAACAGAAATAGTAATGGATCCCATGAAATGTATGTATATAAACGAATAATGGTTATAACATGTGAAATTGAAATTAATGTTTCACTTTCACTTAATTTACTAATTGGTTGCAAAACGGAATCTAAATAAATTCCTTTTGCTTTTAAACATAGAGCAATGTTTAAAATATATTCAGGGCAAACTAAATATATATTATATGAAAGGATTAATAGCAAAAAATCTCCTAAAAACGTTTCTATTTGTGATATACTCTCATATCTATTGGAAATCGTAGAATCAACACCATTTCCTTCTTCTCCTCCTCTTCCTTGATATCAACATCGTATATTTTTTTTTTGCCGAATTTCTCTGCGCCATTTTTCCACAACAAAAAATGTAAGGAAAAAAAAAAACAAATATGTAAATTTTGTTGGTTTTTTTTCATAAGGTGGCGGGTGAATGAAAATGAATGGTGTTGGAGAAAAGAAATTGACAGTTTATATCTTGAATTATAGTAACTGTAAAAGTGGGATTATGTTGGATGGAATGAGCAATCTATATTCGACGCAAACAAGAGTGATTGATGATAATTCGTCACTTTCTTACATGGGTGTTCTAATCAAATCCTTTATTTATTTTGAGAGTGGGAACATTTTTTTTTAAATTTTTGGGAAGAATATGAAGTGGGATGGGGTGTGGTGAAAAATAAAGTTTAAAAATTTGGGATAATAGGTGGCACATATAAAATATTTGGATTTAATTTGTAAAAAAAAAAAAAAAGTTTGGGTACTGAAAGTACAATTATTCATTTTTAATTTTTGTATCTTTTTTACTGTTTTTAACGGAAAATCTGACGATCTTGATGATAGGGGGTTTTATGTATTTTCCAATAGATATGGGGTGTATCGTAAATGGAAACGTTTCTATAAGATTTTCTACTATTAATCTTTCTATGAAATTTATGACAATTTAAAGGATAACTTTATCTTTTCATAAATTATATATAACTCTCTTATTTCAAATTTAAATCACACATACCTCTGTTGAGCTTTATGACAATTTTAGAGACACCCTCCTTTTTTCAAAATTACACATGTTATTTCATATATTGACTAGCATATATAGGGACATATTCAGTCGTTTGAGTCAGTTAAGGTGAAGCATCGAGCGATCGTCTAATATAACGATATTGTTTATTAATATTTAATTAATTTGTATTAAAAGAATCTTTAATTAACATATAAATGCACTAAAATGTAAAAATCATATACATATAAAAATATAATCAAGTACAACTCAAAATAATAAAGATTAAAAATGTGCTTTTGAATCATGTATGTATGATCAAGTTTCAAATTTTTATGAATTTAAACAAGGTTCGATGAAGTTTATACGTAAAGTATGATTAAAAGATAAAGACAAGTTTCGAGTTTAGGTAAAAACTATGCAAAATTTTTAAAATGGTGAATTTTAGAGCGATTTTTTATCCCCAAAATCAAGTACTACTCTATCATCAAAAATGGTGAATTTTAGATACATCAAGTCAAGTAGTTTAAAATCATATACATCTTCAAAAGTACTACTCCATCATAAAAAATATACACTAACTAACTACTCCATCTTTTTGTCACAAAATGACAAGGGGCAACCTACCAACTAAGCTGCATCATCAGTATGAGTCCTCTCATCCGAAGCTGCACCATTATCCCAACGTCGGCGAATCCATCGCAGCCATCGGTGAAGATATCCAATAGCACCATGAAGCGTAGTAAATTCAGTAGTGTGTCGATCAACTGTAGCTCGTAGCTGTGTAATCTCTGCCATCATACGAGTCTGTTGCTCGATCAGCACGATCATCTGCCCCATAAGTGCAATAGACGGGTCAATGGGAACATACACAGAAAGTGGAACAGACTCGGCAGGTGGAGGTGCAGACGTGGATGTCATGGGAATTTCCACAGAAGGAGGAACAGAAGAAGAATGAGGAAAATCAAATGGATTAATAGAAAGAAGGTCACCAATAGGATCAGCTGGCCCAGTCAGATCAACTGGCTCAACTGGTTTAGAAGAAGCATGAGACCGACTCTAATGGTAGTTTGGCCAATCGACCGAGGAACCTCCTGTGGAAAACTAACGCCAAGTGCTGTCACAAGGCGATAAATAAGATAGGCATAAAGAAGTCCCACCCGAGTCCCCGTGACATGAAAGGCACGCAAAATCTGCTGGCATACAAACGTGGGCAGATCAATAAAGTCGCCGTGCAACAAGGCGTACAAAAATCGAGCCCTCTCCATAGGTAATGAAGAGGTATGCGACACTGGCCACATAGTCATGTACACAATGCGCAATAGAATATGTTGATCAGTAGGTAAAGATTCAGTGCGCATCGCACCTAGAACACCCTTCAATAGTGTATTAAACACCGTAAAACGGATAAGAGAGTTCGTTGGAAGTGTGTCAACAGAAAGATAAGGAAACAAAGGATGAACAACCTTAGGAATATGCAATAGACTCGATAAGATATCGGGTGTGATCTTAACCGTCCTACCTCGAAAAAAACCCTAAATGTCTATCTACTAACGTCATGAATGTTAGCGTAAAATTCCTGAACTAGAAGGCGAGGAAGATGCGTCAACCCAACCAATAATGTCTCCCAACCCCGAGAAGTGAAAATAGCAGTGAGGTCGGGTGACAAGTCTGACAAACTGACCTCGCGCTCAAATAAGACAGGTCTCAAAGAAAATTGCGACCCAAAAGTGTTTGGGTAGTCATAGAGATAAACTTAGACGGCATCTGAAATGAGTCCTCTTAGGCGGAGCAGCAGTACGAGCCATCTTAGGCGGCATCTAAAATGAGTAAAACCAACGTAACAATACCTTGACATAACAAAAAAAACTTAAAATATGCATGAGATGCATGAATGCATGCAAAACGAGGCCATATGCAACAGCAATTGGAAGAATACTCATAAGGAGGCCGTGATGTCTAGATGGAGGTGACGTGATGCAATGACGTCACGACACCGTGACATGATGCCATGGCTGTGAGACATGATGACGTGACATGTCAGACGCGATGACATGATGTAAGATGTGACGGCATACTGCAGTAACGTGACGTCACCTCGCGTATCAACTCCAACATCAATATAAACAACATCAACTCAACTAAACCAACAAACCTAATGTGATCAAGGTGTGTGAATGATGCCACCGTAGAGACATGAAACATTACCAAAAATGAAAATATATATCAAAAATGAGGCGCGAGTGATCAAGCCAATAAGTCCAACCACGTAGCCAACCAAAGACTTATCACAACCAACACACCACAAACTACCAACTAATCCAACCTCCATTAACAAACCAAGCATCAAACACAAAATACCCAAAAGAATTTGATAAAAATACGCCCAAAATTGAAAGAAGGCATACAACTTCTCCACCACTCCAAAACACAACTCAACAACTCCCAATCAAACTTTAAAGACTATCTCAATTTCACTAAAAGGAAACTAAAAAGAGAAAAATGCAAAAACAACAACAAAGCAACAAAAAATTGCCTCAAAATCGTCTAAAAGCCAATATGTTGTTGCAAAATTGTGCAATTAGAGATGAAATTGTATGCTAATTAACAAACCATGAAGTGAAAATGCCAAGAAAATTGAAGGAAGAATGTCAAAAAACAAAAAACCCCAAAAGAAATGCAAAAAAGGGGAAAATTAAGGGGTTGTTCTCTTTGTGTTTCTGTTTTGAGTTTTGAGTTTTGAATTCATTTTGAGTTTTGTGTTTTGAGTGTACATTTTGAGATTGTTCAAAATGTATTCTATTTTACATTTTTAAAAATTGTTTTGAAAATACCAAAAACACGTTTTGAAAATTTTGACTTGATTATAACTGAAAACATTCGAAACGATAAATTTGTCGTTTTGTGTTTCCTTTATAAATTTTTAACTTGTTTTCAAAAATGCGTTTTTGAAAATGGAAAAGAGAATGCGTTTTCGCTGCTTTAGAAAATCGAAAACAGAAAATGACTTGAAAATGATAAAGAGAACAGGCCCTAAGGTTTTAGAGATTTACCTTTGAAATTAGTTGATTCAATGAAATTTCACCACAAAGAAACGAATTTGGATGAAGATGATATGTAGAGTATATGTTTTCTTAATGTTCAACCTTGTCAAAAACCGTTTAGAGAAGTTCTGTTATTTATATGTAGGTTAAGGAATAAATGAGTAAGATAAAAAGTCTTAAAAAGTGAATTGAAAATTCTCCGGATAACTCTGTCGCTCAAGCGAAAGCTGGACGACAGTGTGTCGCTCGAGTAAAGTTTAGGCGACATGCGGGTGACATAGTTTCTATTACTGACGCTCGAGCCAAGTCTTGGCGACAGTTTAGCAAAATTTCTGCGCCGTTTTTCCTTCTTTTTCATTCTTGAA
>CAIGRP010118278.1:0-19926 GCA_903798385.1 Fraxinus cuspidata
ACTCAAGAAATATTTCAATCATTTTGGTTATTTAATGGCAGAAGAAATGAATGCTACCGATATATTCGATGCCAACCTCGAAAATGCCATAACAAGATATCAATCAAAACTAGGCCTTCCAATTACAGGAAAGCTAGATTCAGGTACATTGTTGGAGATTATGTCGCCCCGGTGTGGTGTGCCAGACCGGCCACTGGAAAAGTTGGGTGCCATGCAGCGGTTCGAATATTTCACCGACCGGCCGAGATGGGATCGGAGTATACCGATGACACTTACGTACGCATTTTCACCAAGCAATTTGATCGACTACTTAAGCATGCAAGACATAAGGGAGGTCTTTAAACGAGCTTTTGGTCATTGGGCAGCAGTAATTCCAGTTACATTCGTAGAAACAAACGATTACGGGTTCGCAGATATCAAAATCGGGTTTTACAGTGGTGATCATGGAGATGGAGAGGCGTTTGACGGTGTACTCGGGGTATTAGCGCATGCATTTTCGCCTGAGAGTGGGCGGTTCCACCTTGACTCCGCCGAGACATGGGCTGTGGACTTTGAAACGGAAAAGTCAGACGTGGCCGTAGATTTGGAATCGGTGGCTTTACATGAAATAGGTCACTTGTTGGGATTGGCACACACAAGTGTTAAAGATGCTGTTATGTATCCAAGCTTGAAACCTAGACAGCAGAAGTTGGATTTGAAGATTGATGATATAAAGGGTGTACAAGCTCTTTATGGTTCAAACCCTAATTTCAATTTTCAAGCTTTTTCAGAATCAGATATATCCTCAAATGATGCTGTTGATTTCAGAATCAGAATCAGATCAGAAATTTGGTTAATCTTGCAGCTGTTGGTGTTCATCTTGTGGTTGTGATCATAGGTAGAAGAACAATATTTTGACTATTGACTTGACCAATTTTTTAAATTTTTTTTTTTTTGACATATCCGTTGTGTTTATACTGTCAATGACAGTATTTTTACGAAAAGTGGACATATAGTAGCTAAAGTTGTCTTCGAATGAAATGTACTAGGTATATGATACATTGAATTAAACTCCTCTTTGATTTAGATAAAAATTATAGATTTAGTAAATTTGATAAAAATTGATGAAATGTATGTTTAAAGTCCTTGTTTGGTACCCATTTTATCAAAATTTTCAATCGCACAATATATGGAATCATTAATTTATCAATTTTGCAATCAAATATTTCATCAGTTTTTATTAAAATCTAATAAAAATTTAATATTTAGCTAAACTAAATATGGACTAAGAATTCAAGAAATGATATTGTACTAGAATAAAGAATGTCCTAAATTGACCGTTAAAATTGCTATTATTAGTAATTTACTAAAAAAATTATTCATTTGCATAAAGCATGGACTCTATGGTGGCGTTGTGATAGATTTCTTAGTCATTGATTGGTACAAATTTTTAATTTTTTTTAAAAAAATTCATTCTCAATAATGCAGTCTTACAATAAAATAATTTTACAGTTAAACATTTAATTTACCCTACTTTCTAACCACAAACTCCCTAAAAAATCACTTTATTTCCTCAAAATCTATTCTAAAAAACTTCATCAAACATGTTCTTAATTTCTTGCTTAGTCTTTGCACAAGTGGAATCATATCATTCTCATTGAACAATCATTTTATGAGTAGTAGATATGTGAATAATTCTTGTTGGTATTTCAAAATATGTGAATAAAAAATGACTTAAGTATTTATAAAAAATTATAACATGAGCCAAACATAATTAAATTTAGGGATAATTGCAGCAGAGGCCTCAAACCTTTCAAATAGTTGCGGACTTTCCCTCGACCTTTCATTCGTTGCAGCCGTCGCCCCTAACATTTAGAAACATTGCGGCTAAAGCCTCAATAGATGGATTCCATCCAAATGTCTATTAGTTGACCAAGAAATTGAGTTTGACCACATTTTTATGAATTTTAAAAAGGCATAATGGTAATCTTATATTTGTAACATTAGCTTGTAAAAATTAATAAAATAAATAAATTATCTATCATCTTTTTCACCTACCCCACACCCACCCCAATCCAACCCCCCAAATTTCTAAAATCAAAATCAGACCATTCCAAAATTCTCCTGTAAAGAAAACAGATTTTGGTCTTCAAAATCAGATAACTGGTGGTGGATTTCGACATCGGAGGACAACAGAAGACTGTCGACGACGGTCGATGTGATAAGGGAATAAAAGATATTATTTCCATTCCAGCCGATGATGAATCATGACCTGCTGGACTGTACATTCCGGCCATGGGTGAGAGTGCAATATCCGGTGGCTGAGCACTTAAGGTTACTGGTTTGTTCACTTCAATTGGATTCTTCCCAAAAAATTATCTGGGCAACAATTCCAGTATAATCTCTTAAGTTATGCATTGAACTTCGACGCCAGAGGGCACGATTAATTGTGTTTGTGTGGCTGGTGTAGCGTTGAGAAGGGTGAGAGTGAAAAAGGGTTGAGATAAGGAAGTCAGAGCAACTACAAATTGTTAGGTAGTGATTTTTGTAAAAAGACATGGGTTTTGGTTTGATGAGTGTGAGGGGTGACAGTGGTGGGCTATGGCCGATGACGACAATCGACGCCGATAGGTGGCTGATGGGTTTTAGAGTGGTGGTGGGTTTGGGGGTGGATAAAGAAGATGTATAGCTGTTATTTTTCTTTACTTTTTTTTTTCTCTAAATTAGTTTTAACTTATTTTAATATAATAAATTGAAAGTTACTATTTTACTCTTTACAAAAATATAAAAAATGTGGTCAAACGCAATTTCTTAGTCAACTAACAGACATTTAGATAAAATCCATTCATTGGGGCTTCAGTCGCAACATTTCTAAAGGTTAGGGGCGACTGCTGCAATGAATGAAATGTCAGGGAAAGTCTGCAACTATTTGAAAAGTTTGGGGTCTCTACTGCAATTATTCCTTAAATTAATGGTAATAGTATTTCTAGTTCTATTGTGCACTAGGTTGCAAGAATTTTGATTATCAATGAAAGAAATCGAATGACATTCTTTATGCACATGTGCATATGCATTCACAATCAATATTGCATAAATTTAACCGAAATCATTAATCAAACACAATCATTTTGAAAAGCCAGTCAGATACTTTTTAGAACAAACATTATTTATTTCATAACAGTATTTAGTATTGTACAATACATTGGAACTATAAACATTCACGTCGACTATCTTAGAAAGATAAGCATGCCACTTGTGTTTGGATGTGAGTGAACATCCACCGTTCTCAGCCACAAACTTTTGGAGTAAATATAAGCCATGCATGATCAATAAGGTAGGTCCATGGCTACGCCATATAACTATTGGAGAGTATAGTCTGCAAGGCAGCCATTCTTCGGACTTTCCTGAGTGATGCATGATTTAAATTAAAGATTATAAAAATTAATTGTTGATTTTAATTTAATTATTAATCAACTTTATAATTAAATCGATTATAAGCTAAATTGGTCGGCCCAATACAGTAGCAATCCTGGGTGAAATAGGTCCTGGTTACAACAATATCGGACAGACTCGCGCACGTAGGAGTAAGGGTAGTCTAGTTTGATCCAGTGTTGCCTTCGGCAAATTCCTAAGATACATGGTCAACCACATGGGTATAAAGGCTAATCCAGAAAAAAATTCGAGCATTGGTCGAGATGAGGTCCTCTAAAAAAGCAAAACGAGGTGCAAAGATAAATAGGGCGCGTGGCGGCTTTAAGCCGTTTCATCTCGAAGGACACCAACAAATGCTTCCCTTTCTTTAAGATCTTACAAGGGGTAAGAAGTTTCAATTGATGGAGGAGCGTAAAGAGGCCTTCCAAGAGTTGAAAAAGCTCATAGGGCAAGCCCCCCTCCTCTCAAAACCCAAGGCCGGAGAGGTCCTGCGACACTATCTGATTGTCTCCAACAAAGCCATTTACGTGGTTCTCGTAAGAGAAGAAGGTACCCTTCAGCTATCTATTTATTACGTGAGTAAGGCATTCTTGGCGGTAGACCCTCGCTACCTAGACTTGGAGAAGTTAGCTCCAGTCTTGATCACCGCATCTAGAAAATTGAGGTCATACTTCCATACTTATACGATACTTGTGTAAACCAACTTCCCGCTCAAGCAAGTACTTCGGAAACTCGACGTTTGGGAAGGTTGTTAAAAGATACAGTAGAGCTTAGCGAGTTTGATATTGCATTCAAAACAAGAACTTCCATCAAATGCCATGCCCGGACTTCGTGGCTGAATTTGCCAACGTTTCGAAAATGGAGGAAATATTGGAACCTACGAAACCTCTCACGTGGAGCTTGTTCGTGGATGGTTCGTCTTGGGAGACGGGCTTAAGGGCTAGGATAGTCCTAATTAGCCCCGAGGGACATAAGCTGAATTGCGCAGTGAGATTTAGATTTAAAGCTACTAGCAAAGCGGATAAATATGAGGCACTACTAGCCAGCTTTAGGTTGGCGAATGAAATGCAAATGAAGAAGTTGCTCATCAATAGTGATTCCAAGTTAATAGTTACTCAAGTTAATAGCAACTTCATGGCAAGAGATAAGGGCACGGCCACGTATCTTAAATTGGTAATGAGTCTGTTCCCATCCTTTGAAAAATTTGAGTTAGCTCAAATCTCGTGCTTGAAAAACGTCTACGTTAATGCCTTATCCAAGTTAGCTAGTACCAAGGACTCGGTGCTACTAACGCTTGGGCCAATTGGACATCACTCAGCCCTTCACTCCTAAGGGAAAAGAGGTAATGTGAATAGGATGAACATCTACACGGATGCAACCTATAGCGGTTTCCTAAAAAATCAGGTCCTTCCCGATGACAAAGAAGAGGCTCACAAACTTAGAAGAAGGACGACCCATTTTGTGCTCCAAGATGGCATGCTCTATAAAAGGGATTTTTCCTACCCCTCATTCGATGCGTTGGAGGAGAGGAAGCTACCTACGCCCTCCGTGAGATCCACGAGGGAGTTTGCGACAATCGCTGGAAGACTTCCATTGGCGCAGAAAGCCATGCGACAGTAGTACTACTAGCCTACATTGAAAAAAAAAAGACGAAATCAAATTTATACGAAAGTGCGACAAATGCCATCTTCTTTCCAGAAGTAATCTTCTCGGAGCTAATGGCAGCGTCCAGTCCATGGTCGTTTACCAAATGGGAAGTCGACCTTATAGGTCCCCTACCCAAGGGTAGAGGTAGTCTGTTCAAACGTGGTGGAATTAGCATACGTGGATGCGAGTGAGTCTGTTATCTGTTATCCACTTTCACTGTACAAAAAAAGAGGTCAACGAAAGCCTTTCATTACAAAGAGCAAGTCGAGCTTCTACACTACTCGTGATTTTTCTCAACAAAATCATAGCTTGTTCTTTTTTTAAAAAAAAATCCAAACTCATTTAAGTTTGTTAACAAAATTCTCAATCACAAATTCGCAATCACAAATTCTTCGAAGTTGAAGGAGTAAAAATTGCAATTATTCAATTTCATTACGGTGATGACGACGAGCGGTGGTGATGGTGACTGACTGGGTTGATTTGGTTTTGGTGGGGGTGGGGTTCATGTTCTTCTTATTTAATTATGTTTTGTTTTAATTATTTTGTGAGAAAATAAAAAATTTATTATTTTGCCATTTTTAGATTTGGTTAAAAAAAACATTTTTTTGGTCAAATAACGTCCAATAGATGGAATCCAACCATTTGTCCTTGTGCTGTTACAAAATGATAGGTTTGAAACTTTGGGTATATTTGAAACTGTGGATGACATCAAATGAAAATTAATATGAAGTTTGCAAAAAATAAAAAAACATTTGGGATAGCTACTCTAATTATCCCTACTCTTAACAATATTTTCTATTGACTACTGTACTTTTCACAATTTTTCTGACGAACCACTGAACTTTGTTGACTGACAAAACGTCGAACGTTCAAAGGTATCACGTTTGAATATTCGTTATCCACATCATCCATTCAATCTACTTTTTAATGCTTGACGACGGAGTGACCGTGGCGTAACATTTTGATAAGTTAAATGGTTAGTCAAAAACATTTTAAAGTATTGTAGTCAATGAGAAATATTGCAAAGAATATCGTAGTCATTGGTACGTTGATCCTATTATAATTAATTACATTATGAACTAAGTATATGTAAATAGTTTTGAAAAGGAAAACAATTTATATATTACGGTACAAACTTTGAAACTAATCTTTTGTATCTCTATAGTTCGGAGAATGTTGTATTAACAAACTGTAAATATATGTAGTGATAGAAAATCGTAACCCTCGTATCTGAGTTCAATAAAGTTAAATCTTTTCTTTCTACACACAGAGATTCTTGTTAACAAACTATCTATTAATTTCATCAAGTTAGTGTTAAGAGCGTCTTTAGGCTCAAACTCTTATGCACCTTATTCAGTTGTAAGGTTAACTTTCATCATTCTTTGAGAAACTCCAATAGATTATAATATTTTAGTATGAAACACTATTCGACATTCACGTCGAGTACTTTCAGCCCATTTATTCTTTACTTTTACAACTCGTAGATCGAAATCAAAGCGTTTACTTTTGGCTATATGAAAAGATACCTCTTTTAGTTAAATTACAAAAGCCAAATGGACAAAAGAGAAACAGTGGAAAGACAGTCTTTTAAACTCTTCTGCTCTACTATTCAGATATAAAAATCTTGGTCAACACTATATACCAGAATCGCCTAGAAACAATCACTTTGGCTCATAAATATCTCTTAATTATCTATATTTTTTGTTCTTGATTTCAGTGAATATCTACAGAATTATATCTTTATTTAAGTTCAAAGAACTACTAATCCACATTAATTTTACATAATTTGGTTGAAGTTAATTTGTTTTTTTTAATAGCAAAACTACACCGTACACAGTCTCATAGATATTTCCATTGAATCTGGAAAAGCAGCAGCTTTAGGTACTATGAATTTCCTTAAGAGACTCAATAAAGAAATAGGGTGCAACTTTCAACTAGAATCCTCTCTAGTGATGATGACAAACCCTACAAAGAAACCCTACACCGTATTACTATATATATGTAGATTGGAATAACATAAAATCTTTCGTGTAATTCATAACATTTTTTGAGTCGTATCTTCGTATTTTTCAAATCATTTAGACTAAACTTTTAGCACGCATATTGTTTAATGCGTTGAAGAGTTTAGGTTAGATGGATATTAAGGAAGATCGAACCTTTTTTTCTCTCTCTCTTTAATTTTTAAAGAAAAAATCGTTTTCTTAAGTAGTATGCGCTTTCTATGAGAAATGACAATATTTTAACTACTACAAATTTACATAAAACTACTATTTTTACTTCACGAAAACTAAAGAGATAAGCTTTAGAGCTTATAACAATCTAATATAATACATACGGCTTTCACGTTAATTAATCAGAACCATGGGACAAAAACACACTAGGATTTTTGAGAACGATCTTTTTATTTTTTTTTTTCCCCTTCATTTCAACACATTACGTCCTTCAGAAGCTTGTACCTGCGAGTAGTGGGGCGGGGCGAGGGCGTGCCACTTGGGTTTTTTCCAGCCTTTTCTCCGGCGCCATCTGCGCGGTCGTGCTTGATTTTGTCGCCTGAATAGGCTGATCTTGTGTGAATATTTACTTGCGAAGATTTCTTTGAAGAGTTACCATGACTTGATGTATTCCTTTCCTCACTTCGGCACCAGTCACAAACGTCCATCGGCTCTGCAAATTCGCCGTAGTAGTTGCTGCAATACCTGTGAATTTTTCAAGTGTTGAAGCATAATTACTCAATTCCGCATATTTGGTACACAATATTAGACCGGACATTTCATTATGCTTAAACCTTCTTTTCTTTCTTAGTGTCCTCTTTCGGAGCATATTATAATAATCGGACTGGTAATATTATACAAGAGGAGAAATGATATGATCAAGAATTAGACTGGAATAAACATAAGGAAAAACATGGCATAATAATGAGTTCTTGATAACGGGTTGTGTATATAATGGAATTATGCAGATGATGTCGGAATTGGGTGAGGTGGGTTGTTCATATTTCACTTTCACCTAAATCATATGATGCAAAACGTGAAATTCAATCGTGGGATTATGTGGAAAAAAAAAAAATCTTGATCATCATCGTTAATATGCATGTAAATTATCACAAAAATACATTTACAACTAAACACGCACACATACCACCAAAATACACAAACAAACACAAATATGTGTGCAAGTGTATAGAGATTTTGGATGGGGATGGGGATGCATACGAGTGTTGGAAGCGGCCTTGGCACTTGGTGCATCGGAAGAGCTTGTCGGGGAATCCTACATCGCCACACATACAACACACAGTCTGAAGATCCACCATTGTTGAAGCTTAAGAAGAACCCACCAGAGAAAGAACTTGTGAGGAAGAAAAGATTTATGGGTTTCAAATCGGTGTGCACATCTCATTCATTTATGCACAATAATTAATTCTCCACATATATATACGCACATGGTTGTGCCGTGTGCCTGCGTAAGGGATAGATATAAATACAGGTAGACCACACGTTGTTTCCAGTCCTACGCAGCGCAGCGCAGCGCGTAAAAAGAAGGTGAAACGAAAATGTTAAGAATACGGAACTTGAAATTTGCTAAATTATTATAAAAATAAACTCACGAATTTTATTAATTAAAAGATGATAAAAAGTGATGAATTAACCCTTATATTTATAAGAATTTATATGAAATCTTAGTTAAAACAAAAATTGCAAATAATTCGGAATAAATCAAATGACAAAAATAGCAATAAAACCTTAAAAGAAATTTTTGAGTTCTAGACGAATTAGAATGACCAAAATTCATCGTATGTCATAGTTGAGTTCTACTTTTCTTGCCGTTCTCTTTCAAAATGGTATTATACGTCCAAATCGAAAATTGTTTGCTACACTTGCACTTTTGCCAATTTTTCATTTTGATTCAATTTTTTCAATCCATTCAGTCATTTGTTCTATATCAGCATTCGTTCTCAGTTGGAAAGAAAAATGTGAACCTTTATATAGGTAGAAAGGAGTTTTGTCCTCATTCTCCTTTTATTTTTTAATTTTTTGAGGCCCACCTCTTTTATAGTTTTATTTATTCATCGGATTTTGAGAGAGAGAGAGAAGTTTCTTACTCAATTTCCTGATGGGAGCGTGAGATACAAACTGGTTCTCTGTCCAATCCATGTATATTCACTACAAGTGAGGACTAAAGAGTAAAAAGAAGAGAATTTATATTTCTGTCCCCTAGTCATGTTTATTGAACGGTCACGTGCGCAATATTTTATTAGTTCATGATCACTCGTGTGCGTAAAATTTATAAACTCACAACTTTCATTGGAGTTCATTAATATTTATCCACAATTCAAATGAAAAAAGTCTAATCTTTTATCAATATCGCCTTGTATATATCCAACTTTGCAGTATGTTATTGCTCCGATAGTTGTGTCGATTTCTATTGAGAAGATGGCTCGACCAAACGGTATAAGTATTTATATTAGTCTACGCATCATTTTATTCACAAAAGTTAGTTTTCCTTGGAAATGAAGGAAGATCAAGTGTTTTATTTACCGTTTTTACTAAATTTGAGATTCTGATTGTCAATGTGAATGTAAATTACAAGCTAACGATTTATATTTCATTTTCAAAATGAATAAACGATCTAGCTACATTGATTTGGATTTGAAATACAAAATTGGTTAAAGTTATTTAGGAAAATATCATTTAAAGTTCATGATTGTGAAGACCCACGAATCAATAGAACAGCAGATTGTCTACCATCCACATGCTCTTCCCTCTTTTAAGTCTTTGTTTGGTGGGGGAACAAAACTAAAATTTCGATAATTAATAGGATAAATTCTATTTGTGGTTAATATACTTTGTCCTTCTTTGATACATATTATTTTCAAAATTCATTTTTTACTTTTTTCTTTTCAATCGCGCATTTTTTAATAAATAATATTAAACGTAAATCTAATTTATTTTTTTCTATTTTAACCACACATTATCTATCAATCTAATATTCTAACATGCATTTTTCAGAAGTAATGTGTATCAAACAAGCTCTTTATCCTTTTTTATATCAATATTTTTTCAATCGATGACATGATAAATTCCCGTCACTTGAATTGATTAATTTAACGATTATACTACATGTACATCACAACTTACCATTAGTTTACTAATAGATGATATGACGAGATTTTATTAGATCAAAATCTATCAACCAAATTAAAAAAAAAAACTATCCCATCCTCTTTTTGACACTTTGTCAATTTGTAAAAAAAATTATGTAAATGATGATGTATAACAAACATATTTCTTAATTTAGTTTTAATTGGGTAATTGTGACGAATTCCGTCACGGGAACTAACAAAAAGTCAGTGACACGATAGTAAATAAATGATGATTGTAATTTATTTCAATCAAATTGTTCGTATTCCATGTCAATAACTAATTATTACATTTGATGACATCATCTATTGACTACTACATTATCAATCTTCACCGTAAAACTAAAAGAAATTATCTTAATTGAAATTAAATTAAAGTATAGTTATCAAATTGAAAAATCAAATTAAAGTATAGTTAGTCGATTGAAATCAAATTAAATTATAGTTATATGCTTGAGCAAAATTGAAGTATAATTATCTAATCAAAGTATAATTATTGCTAATGAAAGTACAGTGGCTTGGAAAGAAAAAAGGAAAAAAAGAATTCCACAGTACTATATATGCTGTCTGCACTCTCAAAAGTTGGGTTGGGAAAGCATTGGAAAAAGGAAAAGAAAACTTATAAAATTGTTTTTTACACTTACGGGCTCTGGGAAGAGAGTGGGGCTTTTGCGATATAGTTGAAGTTGTAAAAGGTTAAAAACGGAAAAGTCCGTCAACTTCGTACAAGTAGTTGTCGTGGCCAATTTGGGGTGTATTTGTCATTTAATCATTTTTTGTGGCAACTCAAAAAATAATAGAATTTTTTGACTCCTAAAGTACATGGTTTTACTTTACAAAATCATCGTTAGAATAATGAATTGGCTTAAAATAAAATATAATAATGACGCTACTTATAATTTGTTTGATCTTTTTTATTCTCTGACTGTAAGAGTGTGTTTGATTGATATGAAAAATATTTTTCTAGAAAAGATATTGTTTTCCTTGGTTTAAGGAAAACAAAAACCAACTCCTCATAAAAAAAAATTTTCCATTAAAAGTTGGAAAATATTTTCAATGGAGAAAAATAGCAATCAAATACTCAAAAATAGAACTTTGAGTGGAAAACTGACAGTTTTTATAAAAAATAAATACAATCAAATACACACTAAGTGTGACCTTTGCTTACCCGCTACATAAATTATAAGTTTTGAAATACCTAATTATTGTTTATAATATTGATAACGTAATTTTATAAAATTGTTTCAATATCTTGCTTTTATAGATTGAATAAGAGAAGAATTACATAAACTCAGAACATTTGGTGTTAAAAAAAGAATGATACAAGATGTCATTAATAATTATCCACGATGACCAATGAGGTAAGAACTACGTGATATGCACTTCACGTAGAACAACACATGATAGGTCGTCGAACCCATGAGGTCGTCGACCCCCATGAGGCGCTCTACGTTCACATGAGGCCGCCTACAACTATGAGGTCATCAACTCTCATGAAGCCCATTACCACCATGAGGCCCTCTATGTTCACATAGGCCGTCTACCACTATGACGCCGTCAATCACTATAAGGCCCCCTACCACCATGATGCTGTCTACCTCAACACATGGGCGCTCTACGTTCACATGATGCTGCCTACCACAATGAGGCTACCTACCCCAACACCTGAGCGCTCTACGCTCACATGAGGCCGTCAACCCTTATGAGGCTGCCCATGAGGCCAATGCTACACTTAACCATACAAATATCAATAAGCTCAACAGGAACCGCTCAACGGTAAATGTGGCACGGCCAATCGCCTAAGAAGTGGGGATCATCCCTCTAGAATGTGGGTGAAGTGGGAAGACTTACGTGGGACACGTGGCACCATTAACTACTGCACGGGTGAGTTGCATTAGGCACCTATAAAATACCCTCAAAGTGAGAACCATATGATTCTATTGAAACCCTACTGCTTGAATTTCAAATATACCAACTTCCTACTTTTCTAAACCAACTACTGATTCTCACGCCGGAGGTACAACAGGGGAGAAAGCCGTGACCTCATTTTGCAGGTAGCATTCACTGATCGGAGCAGCCGGAACAGGCTACACGTCAAGGAAAACGCGGAGGTTTATCTCGCTACAATTTCATTGGCGTCGTCTGTGGAAAACCTCTGAACAAAAAACCTATGTCTAGGAGACGGACTAGGAGTGAAATGTGTATGTTTGTAAATGCGCAGAGATGGAGTCAAAATATGTCGCAAGAGGTCACGACCTACCACCGCCACTGCAGTACGTGACGCAGAACCAATTCCCCTGGAAACTCAATGGCAACCATGATGGCCTTTTTGCAAAGTCAAACGCAGAAAGCCGCAGCCCCACCATAGAACCCGCAGGAGGCCGTACGCGAGCAACCGCCACAAGTGGCGCAAACGATTATCCTGTCGTTACTCGCCCAATAGTGGAGGACTTAGGGGTTGCATTTTCGCAGATTCCTCAACCTATGATAGATTTGGAAACGAAGATGGAAGAGATGATGACACATGAAATAGATGATGCATTAACCAAGAGAAATGACTGATGAAGGCAAATGGTTTTGGAAGAATATCATTTTACACCTGAAATCATGGCAGTTCACTTATCGAAAGACTTTAAACAGCTGATGATAGAAGCATACGATGGAGTCACAGATCCGTTTGACCACTTGCGGACCTTTGTTGATTTAATAAGGCTCTATGCAAGCCCAGATGCAGTGATGTCTGATCCTTTCCCCCGATACTTAGGATGAGAGGCTAGAGACTGAGTGGCCAACTTGGCACCCAGGTCTATAAAGACTTTTGATGAGCTTTCCAAGAATTTTGTGGCATACATCATGAATAGCAAAAGGAAGCGGAAGACGGCCATTGAATTGATACAGGTTGTGCAAGAGAAAGACGAATCTTTGTAGGAGTACTTGGCTAGGTTCAGTTGGGCGACACTTGGTATAAAGGACCTTCAAATATCGGCAGTGGTAACAGCGTTAATGAACGGACGCGAAACCGGGCCTTTAAAATGTCACTCTCCAAAAACCCCCCAGAATCGATGCATGACTTGTTGAAAATGGTGGCAAGTATGTTGATGTAGAGGAAGTAGAGAAGGTCGCTAAAAATCTCAGAGAAGGAACGAAAGATAGGTAATGAGCGAAAACCCGTTGATAAAGACAAACCGATGAATGGGCGCATAAACATGAGGTACACTCAGGACTGGTCGGTTAGGCGGAGGCGAGAGGAGGTCAAAGCATTCACTCCTTTAAATACTCCACGGACCAAGATATTGATGGAAATTTGGGAAATAAAAGAGCTTGACTGGCAGAGACCGATGGTGGCGTCTACTAGTAAGAGAGGCAAGAGCAAGTACTGCCATTTCCATAAAGACCGTGGGCATGACACTGAAGAATTCATCCACTTGAAAGAGGAGATCGATCGCCTCTTGAAACGAGGTTTTTTGAATAAGTACACGAGGAATGATCGAGGCAAGCAGAAGGTTGATGATCGACCACCTCCCAGGGCCGGTTTTTATAAGTGTGATTATTGGAGAGATCGCAGTGGAATGGGACTCGAACTCAGCTAGAAAGAGCTATGCACGCACAGTCGGGTCTGCTCCATTTAGAAAAATGACAGTTTCAATCAAAGCATCACTTTTGGTGAAAAAGATTTAATAGGTGTGGTAACCCCCCGTGATGATGCCTTGGTAATAGTCGGCGACATAGCGGACTACGACGTTAAGAGGGTGTTGGTTGATGGTGGTAGCTAGTAAGTGTTCTCACTTGGGAAGCATTTGTAGGATTAAAAATTTCGTTGAAAAATGTGAAAGCAGTATCCACCTCCCTCCAAGGATTCAAAGGGGCTACTGTGATACCGGAAGGAATTGTGGAAATGCCAGTGATATTGGGTACTTACCTCACAAACGTGGTGATCTTAACGAACTTTTTGGTTGTCAAAGCCCCCATGACGTATAATGCAATCTACGGTTGACCCCTGCTGAATGTTGCTGGGACTATTCCCTTCACTTACTACCAAGTGATGAAATTCTCAACCAGTTATGGTATGGGATGTGTGAGGGGTGATCAATAGTCTTCGAGAAAGTGTTAATGTTGACAGTATACAGACGAAGGGATCTCCATCAGTTATGATGTTGAACTTTGAGCCTCCAAGGGGGCGAATAGAGCCCCTCGATACTAAGAAAAAAAATTTGGTGGCAGGAGGGCGTGAATTTAGTGGGGAAAGGACCGTATGAGGTGATCTGAAGCCTTAAAAAGAGACCTTATAGCCTAAAGGACTTGAAAGGAAAACCACTAAGCATGCAATGGAACTTGAGCATATTAAGAAGTATTATCACCATACCTTATACCCTACTGCCTCAAAAATCACTGAACACATATCGGTGAGTAACAAAGCCAAGAAATTGGTTAGCTCAAAATCGCTCTAAGGGCTGGTGATTATCACCGGACCATATACTCTAATGCCTCGAAGATTGCTCAACACATAGCGGTGAGCAACAAAGCCAAGNGCAACAAAGCCAATAAATTGGTTAGTTCAAAATCACTCTAAGTGTTGGTAATTACCACCAGACTCTATACTTTACCGCCTCGAAGATTGATCAATACATAGCGGTGATCAACAAAGCCAAGAAAATGGTTAGCTCAAAATTACTTTAAGGGCTGGTGATTATCATCAGACCTTATACACTACTACCTCGAAAATCACTCAACACATAGCGGGGAGCATCAAAGCCAAAAAATTGACTAGCTCAAAATCGTTCTAAGGGCTGATGGTGAGTTTTCAAAATCAAAAATGGTTAAAACTCAAAATCACCGGACCCTGCATTCAACAACTCAAAATTGTTTGACATACAATGATGAGCAACAAAGAAAAAAAAAAGGATCAGTTAGCTCGAAATCACTCTAAAGTTTGAGAAAAAACCTCAAAAACCAAAACTTAGTTAATGCCCGAAATCATGCTCGGCATTCGACATAGCCTAAGGGGTTATGCGGAAAGCAATGAAACCGATAGATTTGTAACAAGCACGACTGAGTTCTACGGTCTATGTGGGGGGCCTTCAAAGCTATGAATTGGTTAAGACCCTAAACCATTAGATATTGCGTCTTGCTGTTCGACAATGATAGCAATACTAATGAAATAAATCAAAGATCGGCAAATGAAATGCAAAAAGTAAAATTACAATTGGGCTTGACACCACGCACACGAGTCAACCGGGTGACATTTGACTTACGCCTGTGTAACTAGGCGTCCACCCGCTGGCTGTCATGCCTGCTAGCTATTACGATCAAATAGGAAGAGTCATGCAAGGATGGGCAAATAAACTCTCCCACATCGGCAGGCGACACCAATACGACAAGATAGATATAAAGGAAAAAATAATCTTTGGGCCAAGGAGCTCTATAAACATAGTGATCCACACACTTATATTTTCTAAGTGACTTTTCAAATTTAGATGAGGAACTATAAAGACTATAGAACTTTGGATTCTCAAAAACTACTAACTCACCCGTCGGATCCTGTTCGATTTCAAGATTTCGGTTTAAAGATTTGGTTGAGCCAATATGTTTATTTTGGGAGACTCGGTTGAAAAGTGTGAGGTTCGGCCAAATGTGTCAAAATATCGGGCTCATGGAGGAGTCCACCGACGCGAAGATAAGACCGACGGAGCTGGTCTAAGGATGGCCGCAACCCGACCAGCCGACTGTCGACCAATCAAGGGGCTACCATTGGCTGGTCGACAAACGACCAACATCCATGGTCGACCATCGACCAGCAAGGCTGGTCGGTTGGAAAACTTCGACCGGCCTATTGAAAGATGGGTCGGTTGATTCACTTGCCCCCTCGCTCGCGCTTTCATCGGATGAAGAGGTAATGATGGTTTTATACATAATATAAAAACATTAACCAACACAGAAGAAGTGAAGATGCTACCGCTTGTCGATAAACATTGACAGGGGATAGAAGGGCTAGTGATACATGATGTATTAATAATTATCCACGATGACTAGTGAGGTGAGATCTACTTAATATGAACTCCACGTAATACAACACATAATAGGTCGTCGACTCCCATGAAGTCACCTCCCACTATGAGGCGCTCTACGTTCACATGAGGTCGCCTACCACTATGAGGCCATCGACTTCCATGAGGCAGCCTATCACCATGAGGTCCTCTACGTTCACATAGGTTGTCTACCACTATGAGGTCATCGACCACTATAAGATCGTTACCACCATGAGGCCGTCTACCTCAACACCTGGGTACTCTACGTTCACATGAGGTCGCCTACCGCTATGAGGTCGTCTACCCCAATACCTGGGAGCTCTACGTTTACATGAGGCCGCCTACAGCTATGAGGTCGTCTACCCCAAGACCTGGGCGCTCTACGCTCACATTAGGCCGCTTACCACTATGAGGCCGCCTATGAGGCCAATACTACACTTAACTATACAAATATCAATAAGTTGGACGGGAACCGCTCAACAGTAAACTTGGGCACAGCCGGTTGCCTAAGAAGTGGGGGTCATCCCCCTAGAATGTAGGTGAAGTGAGAAGACCTACATTGGACACGTGGCACCATTAACTACTGTAAGGGTGCATTACATCACGCACCTATAAATACCCCCAAGGTGAGAACGGTATGATTCTATTGAAACCCTACTGCTTGAATTTCAAATATACTCTCTTCCTACTTTCCTAAACCAACTACTGATTCTCACGCCAGAGGTACAACATGACAGAAAACGGGACAGAAAGCTCCGACCTCATTTTGCAGTTAGCATTCACTAATCGGAGCAGTCGGAACACGCTGCACATCGAGAAAAACGCAGAGGTTTATCTCGCTACAATTTCAAAGAGTAATTTAAAACATTTGTTTGGTTTAAATATCGTGTCAACTTATATTATTTAAGTTTTTAAAGAGGGAAGGAATTAATTTATTTATAGAAGATTAATACAATAATCGAAATTAATAACAATAGGAATGAAAAAAAAATGAGTTTAAAAAAATAGAGGCTAAACATAGGCTAGATTAGTACAATAATCGAAGTTAGTGACAAATTATTAATAATAAAGGAAAATCAACCCCATTTTATTGGATATGCCCACCATTTATTTCATTGTTAAATCATAAATGGTGGCATAAAGAGCTTTTGCGGCCATATAAGTACTTGATAAACACCAAGTGGGACCCACCAGTAATTCTATTTCTAGATTTCTCATCTTTTTTTTTTTTATTCCGTATTTTTTTTTCATTTTTTTTCGTCTTTGATTCGGACGAGTTAGCTGAACAAATCAAGTTTTTCAAATTAATAATTTAATTCCTTTACTAGTATTATTTTTTTTAGAGAAGAAATCAGTTGCATGGTTTGACTTACAAGTTTTATCAATTGAAATCTTTTCTACGGAAAGATAATATGTTTTTTTTATTTATATTGTACGAAACAAACTTCATTGTATTTAACTTACTTATACTGACCGTTTCTTCATTCTTTGCAATACATTAACTTAAACGTATCTAAGGAACTTAAAACACATGAATAAGGCGTGAGTGAGAAAACTTGATCTTCCATTCGTGGATTATTTTGTATAATCTTTGAAATTGGAGATAAAATTAGCATGAAAATTTCCCAACTACTAATATGGTGACCGGACCCTTTCATAACTTGACTAGTCACTCACAAATTCCACGATGATAGAGTCCTCTAAATGACTTGATAATGGCAAAGGTTAGAGTAGCAAGTTATATTTTTCAGCTTATTCTTTATAATAGTACAAAATTACAGATAAAGTGACAATGGACAACAAATCATAAACAGGACAGACATGAGACCCAAAAAAAAAAAACTAGTTGTTTAAGATTTAAAAAAAAAAAAGGCTGGAAAACACACTAAAAGAAGGACAATGAGGGGACACGAATGCAGAGAACAAGTTCTGTCGGCCTCTTAGTTACTACTTTATTTTATTATTTTTTATGCAATCGATTGACCCATTAAAATTACAATTCATTTTTTTATTTCCTATCAACTACACATTTCTCATTAAATAATATTACACGGAAGTAAAAAAAAATGCTTCTTTTTCATACCACACATTTTTTTTAAAAAAAAAATATTATTTCAAATATTATAATATCAAATAATGAGGGCCAAATATGAGCATTTATTAACTTTAGGGTTCGTTTAGCGTGACATTATAAAGTCAAATGGAACTTTTGAGATTCAAAGTTACTTTTGGATCATTTGGATTTTTAGTTAGAAAATTTTGTGAAGGAAGCTGGGCCAATAAAAATTCCAAACACTAAACAGGGCTTTTGAGAAGTTAAAAAGAACTTTGATACCTACAAATTACTTCGAATCGTTTTAATTAATTTTATAAAAATGTTTATTCTAGATATAGAGAAAGCCGACTCAATATAACTTATTCTAAGCTTTTACGAAAAGCAAACTCTTTGAAAAATTAGTTTTAAAATATTAATAAAGGTAGTTGAACCCCTACAAAACGGATCTTTAGGTAACTCCTAAGCTTTTCTTGGGTTCAACCTAGGTACCTAACATAAGTAGGCACAAAGAAAAGAGTGAATGTAAAATGTTATTTATTTATTTTTAATTGGTGTGGAATCATAATTTATTTAGTATATTTGCAAAAAATGCACTTACTTGACCTAGTGCAATATGTCTAAACTACGCAATAGAATCTAGAATAGATATACGAAGATGTGACATTGTGACTTATTATTGAAAGAATAAGATAAAGGTGGAACGAAATATTACACATCAAATGTCAAGACACAGTACTAGAATAAATCAGCTAGATGTGTAGCCAAAAAGGAAACCCAATTATAAGCAAGATGCTAATTTTATGCTTATACCATATCCTTCATATTCCAATAATTATACTTGATTTACATGTACGCAGATTGTAAGGATGAAAATGAACGGCTAATGAACTTCCAAGGAAATTGGATTCCTTTCGTTTGCATAATTGCACGGATTCTTACTACCACCTTACATTATGGTGATACAACCTAAACTTTAGCCTAGGACTGTTCCAAATAAAATTAGGTTATCAACACGATAGAGAATTTAATAGATAAAACACTTTTTTATTCAATGTAATATAAGATTGAGACGCATTATAGTTACAATTACCTGAACTTGCAAACGATTTATTACACTCAAGGAGCTATAATACTAAACCATCGTCCACGAAAGATGCACAAAACTACTCATAATATGACTAAAACAGTAATATTTGACAAAAATTATCATACTATTGTTCAATTTAAAATACTAAACTCGCTTTAAATATATTATTTCATTTGTAGTTCAATTTAAAGATCTAAACCCACTTTGAAATTATTTGATTTACAAGATTGAATGTCGAGGATTCCATATAAATGAAATAATATAATTTAAAAGAGTTTTGAAATAATGTTAGACAAATTATTATTATTATTATTATTATTATTATTATTATTATTATTATTATTATTTTGGAAAAAAATGCAAGAAAAATATTGTTTATGAAATGATTGGTTAATAATTTCTATGGGTAGAGTTTGGACAACTGTGTTGGTAATGTATTTAAGTGGTTAAATACCAGTTTAACGAGTAAAATATTGACAAATAGCGTATTTGTAGTACCGATACCGTATATGACATATCAAAACGTGGACACTCCTAAGGAGCTAATTTTGCTCCTTTCGGT
>CAIGRP010118300.1:0-23318 GCA_903798385.1 Fraxinus cuspidata
TGGAGATATTTGTCCATCCTTATAAGCCCATGATCCTCCCAACTTCTAACCAATGTGGGACTTTGGTCGTATACCCAACAAATAGGACCGAAGCCTCCTGGTTTTAATGCAAATCACTATTAATATGTAAATTTACTAGTTCCAAGTACAGTAAAAGAACAAATTCGTCGTGGCATTCTTGGAGAAAAGAGAAGAAATGACCATCTGGTTTTACTATATAATGGGCTACATTGTTCACAGTAGGTGCAACTAACTCTTCAAGTTCCATTTCATGATATCTAAAATCACAATTTAATAACTAAGAGTTAAGATTAGTTTTCGTGGCATACCAGTAAAAGAACAAATCAACTAAAAGCTACCTTTAAATGATAGAAGAGATTTTCACATGCAAAAATAAACGAGTCAAGTCTGAAATCATCAGATTGCCTGTTACGGTACCTTTGGAAGTATAAAAATAGTTCCCACTCTAGATTAAATCCAAATTCACAGCTTATAGTGAACAAAATTCCTTCTTTTGAATATTATACACTCGTGAGAATGTGACACAAATCCATAAATAAAAACTAGAAGGGCACATACTATTAGCTTAGAGTTTGATAGCCTAGAGGACCTTGCATCCCGTCTTGTCCAGTATCATTTCTACCCATAAGAGAAGGAATCCAAGGAAAGAGCTTCTCGAGTTCCTTCTTTATTGTGCGACCTGTCTGTATCTCATTTATTCCAAACTTGGCTCTTTCTATGGCTTCCATTATATCTTCCCTGGAAACACAATCAGCCCCTGTCGAAATCAATAAAACATTAAATTATAAATATACAACTTTTCATAACGTCCTAACAACATTCACAATGAAATATATAAAGAAAATATGCAGATATGTAATGAGATTATAAAAAGGGCCACCTTCTCTAATGTCCAGTTTCAGTACAAATCACTTTTCTCTTGAGAAGGCCTAAATCTAATGTTCAGCAGCCTCATTGAACAAACATTCCCTTCGCCGGATACCATCTTGAAATAGAACTTACAGTTACATTGCCAAACATAGCTTTAAAATGAGAAACTAGGTGTCAGTCCATTCTTCCATTTATTTAGGTTTATAATTAATTATATTTCCCCCACTCTTCTTTTCCTCCTCGTTTGGGGGACCTAGGGGGTCACGGGTTCTTGCTCCCTAGGCAATGCCATTGCTGTCCATTTAAGTGATTACTGGAAAAGATGCAACATGTCAAAGTCCCATTTACATCAAATTATGTTCTATCTATCTAGACAGAATGCTTGTGTGAGACAGATAAACATCAGTTTTATGTAAACCTAGGGTGCGTTTGGTACACAGTATTGAATTGGACAGGACCAAACATCCCAACAGTGAATAAAAGAATATCTTTTGCAATGTGAACCTGGGAAAATTTGACAGCACATCACATTTAATCTAACCTCTTCGAGCAGCAAGAAGTGCAGCCTCATTGACTATGTTTGCCAGATCAGCCCCAGTAAGGCCTTGAGTCAGAGATGCAACTAGGTTGCAAACAAGGTCTGTGTCCTCCTCAAGTGGAACTCCTCTGAAATGTATAGCCAAAATCTTTCTTCTTCCCTCTTCATCCGGTTCTCCCACATATACTTTCCTTGAGAACCGACCAGGCCGACATAGAGCTGGATCCAAGGCGTCTGGTCTATTCGTTGCAGCAATGACAACAACATCTACGCCTGACTCGAAGCCGTCCATTTCTGTGAGCAACTAGAAAGGAAACAATAATCATAAGGTCCAGTCATTTCATGAAACTATTGATAAAAATTACTTTAGTTTATGCACACACGCACTTCCAGCTCACATAATTGGAATTTGAGAATTGATGTGTGAAAGCAATCCAGAGGAAAATCCCATGTAAGAAAATCCTTATCAAAGCATTATCATTTTCCTTCTTACTGTTATTATTGGAATTATTATGCTAATTACTTTTATGGGGCTTACTGCAGATGAGTTTCTCCCAATATTTTCCCCTACTTGAAAGAGTTTGAAGTTGGTTTAACACGAGCGAGGACATTATGAGGACTACTGCAAATGAGTTTCTCCAAATATTTTCCTACTGCAATTAACCATTATTCTAAGGTTGTGTTTGATACACCACCTTTTCCATGGAAAATGAAATTAGTTTTCCATTTTCCAAGTTTTGTAGTGTTTGATGGCAATAATTTTCTTGGCATTTGGTTTTCCAAATTGGCTCCTCACGCGCGTGTTTTCTAGGATTTGCTTGAATTGTTTTTCCCACCTTTTTGGTGTGAAATGGAAGTTCCAACTTTTTTTTTTTNTAGTGTTTGATGGCAATAATTTTCTTGGCATTTGGTTTTCCAAATTGGCTCCTCACGCGCGTGTTTTCTAGGATTTGCTTGAATTGTTTTTCCCACCTTTTTGGTGTGAAATGGAAGTTCCAACTTTTTTTTTTTTGGGCAATGGAAACAAATTTCATAACCAATTTAAAAAAAAAAATCACTTTAATGGACAATTTCCATGTAAAACAAAGTCAAACGAATACTAAACTTTGATGAAAAAATGATTTTCTAGGATTTTTTTTTTTTTTTTTTACTTTTTGGCAATGGAAACAAATTTTAAAACCAATTGTGGAAAAATTATCACTTTAATGGACAATTTTCATGTCAAAACAAAGCCAAACGAACACAAAAAGATCCAAAATTTTAAAATTTTTCGGGTGGAAAATTATACCAATCAAACACATTTAATTAACAATTCCCTGGAAAACAAGTTCTAGGCAATTACTTTCACTATAATTCATTTTATTTCCACACATTTTCCACCATTGCAATCAAACGGACCCTAATCTTATTTTACTTTCCGCTTCATCATTTTTTGACCTCCAATCATCAGTAGATACATTCATATTTTACACCCTAAAATGCCAACATGCTTGACTCATTTCATTCTCATTATCATAATTATGCACATCTTAAAAAACATCTAGAAAACGTAGTATCAAGCATCATAACTATGTTTGTCTGTGTGTGTAACTAATCTGAATGTAGTTGAGCAATTTGGTAATTCCAGAGAGATGCAGCATTTGCACATAAACTTAAAACTTAGCAATAAAAAGCAGAACATTTTTATTTAACACATAATAGAGAAATGCTGTGATATGCTTCTCAACTGAAAATTGAAAATACCTGATTCAATGTTTGATCTCTCTCATCATTGAAACTCCTACCGCGCTTTCCGCCGACAGCATCAAGCTCATCAATAAAAATAATCGATGGTGAATTCTTCCTCGCGACACTGAAAAGGTCTCTTATGCGAGCAGCTCCTCTTCCAACAAATAACTCTACAAATTCACTGGCGGAAACTGAAAAAAATGGTACACCAGCTTCTCCGGCCACTGCACGGGCTAGTAATGTTTTTCCTGTTCCAGGAGGACCTACAAGCAGCACGCCTCTAGGTAACTTGGCACCCAGCTTATTGTAATTAATAGATCCTTGAAGGCAACACACTATCTACAAAGAAGAAAATTGCATGAGTTGTACTCAAATAAGAGCTATATTCTTTTGTGCTCTGACAAGTAAACAATTGAGAGAGAAGTAAATCTCTGATTTTGCTTTACTGTGAAGTGTGAAGTAGTTGTCCTATATAACATACATACCATACATAACCCACATAGGACACAAATTTTCCTCCCTTTGGAGGAGACATGTGAATCCAAACAATGGTCGACATATGAATTTTGATAATTAGACCAAACAAATTTGCCATTTAAGCAACCATTCTTAATGACCAACAAAGAGTATTTTTCTCAATTTTGTTGGAAATGTGTATAAAGTCAATAACAAGAGCACACTACAAATGAATGAACACCAAACTTTTAAAAAGTGACATAATTTCCTTTAATTTATATTGTGGTAAGATGCCATTTAATCGTGGCACACAAAAATTATGGCTCAATTTTCCATCCATTTTTCTATTATATTGTGGGAATAGTTTCTCTATACTGCAGTCAGATCAATTTTATATAGCGTAGGAGATGCAAACATAAACAATCTACTAAATCCCATCTTAAAGAGATACTACAAAAATCATAAAGTGGAAAAGAAATAGACGTTTTCCAGAACGCTTATGATATACGGACCACGAAAACGTATAAAACTTATAAAGAGGTAATTGACTAATAACAAATGGATTGAGGGAGTGAGAGTTCAACTATGGATTACACTCTGGCGAAGTGGGCCTGCGTGTACGAGTAAAGAAATTCTATTTTGATCCACCAATTTCATTACATAAAAAATGTGTGTGTGTGTGTGTATATGTATATGTATATATATATATATATCTTGCTCTACTAGAGGGTATCAAAATATTAGTATGCACGGCATGCCATTACTTTAGTGGTTAATTGAAATTTTAAGCAATAGTAAGTACCTCATCTGCAAAGCAGCAGAATACTAAATTATAAAGTACATCAAATATAACAGACTTAGAACAACCTATGGTTACATTATTGTAGATAACTGAATTTGTTAAGAGTGAAAGAGTTGTCGCTCTAATGAAATCTGATTCTTGCACAATTTTCAATTTCCTCTTATACGAAAATATTTTTACTTTAATGAAGCTAGAACAATTATTTAGAGAGGTGACTTTTTAAGAAGATAGCTCACCTCCATGAGCTCCACTTTTGCAGTATCAACACCATCCACGTCATCAAAGCAAACCAACTGGTTGCTGGGTTTTCGTTTTCTGGCTGGACTATTGGCAGCAGAAAGTTGACGGTATAGAAGCCACATTAAAGGAGTCAAAGGGATCCATAAAGTGAGCACCGTAATCAACATACTCCTCATAGACATTAAAACTGATTGAGGTGCAGAGCCATATGCAGTCCCCTTTTCCCTCATCAGACTAAGAAGATAGCTCTCATCGTGATCAATCTTTCTTGTTGAGAACTCCCAAGAAGGGGCTGAAGTTTCAGATTTTTTCAATTTTCTTAGCAAATTTCTTCCCTCTTGGTTTTGGTGAGCAATGCCATTGTTTGCATCACACTCCGATCCAGTCTCACTATAAGGAGTGGATTTATCGTCCACTGTTTGAGCATCTTTAGCATGACATAGGTTTGTATTATAATATATACGACGAGTGCCCTCCTCAAACAAAACCTTTGTCACATTTCCACTTTGAAGGCTCATTATGAGATCTGAATATGGAACAGCTTTTGGAATAGGCATTGCAGTTAATTTGAGAAACAGAAAACAAAGCCCTAGTACTACAGATACAGAAGTAGATAGAGTCAATCTTTTAACATTCTTGCGAAGGAATGTTCTGAGGCCATTTAACACCGACCCGATCAAAACCCTTTTCAGTCTTCTTGACAATAATCGAAACCTAGGACGCAATCTCAATGAGAACTTCTTTCTTATCTCATTATTTTCTCCTTTTACCAGATGGGTATCTACATTTCTGTTCTCATTGGCTAGTGACCTAATCTTTTTACCACATAAAAACCTATGGTGAGATAAATAACTATAATTCAGGCCCGATAAAGTCTTATATACTGAACTAAAGCAGCTCTTGGGCAGTGACCAAGATAGAGCTCTCTGTCTCTCCAATAACTTGAAATTTCCCACATAAAGTTCACATTTTTTGTGGGCAATAAAAGATCCAACAGTGGAAGCAAGAGGAAAAGACGCCATCTTTCTATAAACACTTCCACAAATTCTCCATGAAACCCCTTCAAGAATTCACTCACAGAAAGTGTAACTCAAGTATCAAATTCAATGGATTCAAGAGCGTACCAGATAAAAATATTACCTGAAAAAGTGGAATCCCCGGGATTAAAGAGCTTGACTGCGTTGTTTGAAGAGAAGGTATTTTCAGCTTGTCTTTTGGAGGGGGTAGGATAAGAGCAATCGTGGGGTTTTCAGATATTTATACTGTCAGGGGCATTGATATTTTTTAGGGGGTGAAAATGAAAAAATTTCATTGTCTGGGCAAATCCTAGTATTTTATAACATTGTGCCTTTTTCTTGAGCAGAGTATGGACTATTGAGCTAATGGTTATTAATAAGATGGATTCTTTAGATATATAACCCAATTTTTCCATCTTGTTTCAAAATATACTGGAAAATATTACAAAATGAGGGGGCAGTATCTTCAGTAAGATACACATAAGGGTAGTGTATCTTCAGGGAAAAATTGCTAAAGTATGGCCTAGTGAATTTATTAGGTAAAAAGCATCAGTATTTCAAAGAGATGTCTCATTGAATGGTTACGGAATAAAGTTACGATAACGAATAGACATAACGATTGAACATATAGAAACAATTGGTTGAACACTACATCAAATTTGGAAATTGTTCAAGTATAGATCCACCAAAAAAATCAATTGAACGTCCAAATGGGGTTAAATAGAGTATGGAGTAAAGAGAAATTTGAAGAATTATGCTCATAATCTTACTAGAATTATTATTGTAAGAACAAGAGATGATATGGAACATCATAAAGGATTAAAGGGACACGCAAAACATGTTCAATATAATTCTATCAAGACTCCAATAAAGAGTTTGAAATTATTAATTTGACAAAAACACTGAAATTAACATTGAACTAGTTAAATATTATTGAATATTTCGGACAAATGTAAATCCGACTTTGAGTGTTTGGATATAGAGATTGGACTTTGAAAAGAACACTTGGGTGGATTGATAGATTAATATTAGAATATAATCGTCTTTTGATCAAGAAAGGGACTTTTTGATGACCAATTACAAGCCTAAAAAGTAACAGACTGTGTTGAGGAGAAAAATAGGTTGAGGATCATATTCCAATGGCGTTCATTACCTGCTTAATCAATTGTCATCTAATTCTTGTACGTAAAAGATTGCCGATACTACTTGCTAACAAAAAATTTTATAATTATATTTACCTTTAGATTAACAAGTGTTGGGCTTGCATTGTCGAACAACTTAACAACTTTCCGGAGAAATAAACGACTTGAACAATTTACACCAAAATTATCCATTGATCCCCATCGAAAAAATAAAATGTCATTTGAGGATTAACACTTTTATTAAGTGTTCATGACAACTTAAATTGAAGGAGGAATTGAGACCCTTGGATCAATATTAAATTGATGGTTGTGAATCAGCCTATATAAAGATGAAACCCTAAGCATATTTTCACAACACTCTCGCCAGCTTTGTGCATTCTCTCTCATAATTTTTTCTTCTTTCTTTTTTACTGCATACTGCTACTGCTTTGTGCCTGTCTTTTGTGGACGTTTTCTTCATTTACGGTGAATGAGTTACTTGTCTTCTACGTAATTTCAAAGGTTGATCTTCGTGTTGAAATAGAAATTGGACAGTAGAGTTAGGGTATCTTAGTGTGCATGGATAGAGTTAGGATAAATGAATTGTGAGGACCAATTTCACAGAATTTTAATTGTGGAAACAAAAATTGAAAATTATAAGAATTTTTGGAAGTCTTGAGAAAATTTTGTGCAAAATTTGAAAATTTAAATTTAGTTGGGGGCAGCTCACTTAGTTCGTCCCTATTAATGTGTATAATGAGAGTAAAATGAGCCATAATCTTTGTAGATCCATCAGTGGCGTTGAGACAAACTTTTGTATGGACACAGTTGGATTCGAAGTCGAAATCCATAGTTGAAGCTTCAAGATTGTGGGTAATTTCTTCCAAGCAGAATAATTTAAAGATAATGTGTCAAACCAAACTTCTGATTATAAAATGAGGGTCTCAAGAGTATTGTGCATACCAGCTCACGAGAAATGGATCATTGCATGTCTTCTTTATCTTACAACTTCCAAAATTTCAGAATGGAATATTTTAACCAAAAGCCAATATGCTTTTTACATTATTTTGCAAATAACTATTGATAGGTATTAATTAGTTGTCCACGAGGATAAACTAAAGCGTGCGTAAATTCAGGCGATAATATAATGATTTGTATTCACTGTCATGGGTGAATAAATGACTTATATATACGAATGTTTTGGCATTTCGTTTTAAAAGATCAAAGTAGATTTGTATTCTTTTCCATGTGAATATCGAAATCATATATTTATTTGTAAAAAACGATGCTAATGAAAAATTGGAGTTTAAAGTGTACCAATTAAAATAGATCAATGTATTGAATGAAAAACTATTAAAGTTTGTCCCATAATAATAATAATAATAATAAATAGACTAGGCAATGACTTTGAGTAAGCGTAGAGGCTAATCATATATAGTCACACTTGATTTTGTGCAAGCGTAGAGGCTAATCATGGATCAAATTAGCACCTTGACCATTGAAGTTGTGTACAAGTGTGATATGCGTGCTTGAATGTCGAATCGAAATTAACCACTTAATAGGGTCTATGTTTTGCCTTTTTTCCCGATTTACTTTTTTTTTTAATTAATTTTCAACTAACTTTTTAGCTTCTTCAACTTTTGAAACTCATTTGTTTATTGTTATGTTAAAAATGACAAACACAAGAAAAAAGTTTTCCTCTCAAACACTATATTGCATAGTTTGTACTTTTTGAAACTTTTTATCATGTGTTTGATCCACCACTCATTTTTATCTGTATATAAACACAATTATTTATAAAGTGGGAAGCCAAATATTAAGAATTATTTTGTGAAAAGTGATTATAAACCGTCTAAGTTATAAATAGATGGGTAATTATATTCATAAAATAACTTTTTATATTTGCATCACATTTAAATTATAAAGAAGGTTTCCAATATTTGATCACTTTTTCTTTTATGTCCTCAACATTTTTCTTTTCGCATTGTTGTTCCTAATCTCCAATTAATTAAAATTTGTCTATAATAACGATTTTCATCCAAATATTCTACTAAGGTGCATTGAAAAGATGGGTAAATGTTTTGTTTAACTTTTATATTAGTTGTTTATTTCGGTTATTTAAAATATGAGAGATAAATATGTCTTTTTAGCTCTCATAACAAACATTTTGGATGAAATTGCCTTTATATATAAGATGTGAAAATTAATAGATGGTTGATGATTAAAAAAAAAAAATTTTAAAAAAAGTTGAGAGCATAAATGTAAAAAAAAAAAAAGAGAGAGAGAGGGGTTTAGAATTATTCATTATTAAAATGTGATCTAATTAACAAAAAATGTGGTGTGAATATATTTACCCTAAATAGATATAAATTAATAAAAGTGAATAATACTTGTGGATGACTATTCACATACAATTTATAAAATGTGACACGTATCAATATTAGAAGGTGGATTTGTGTGGAAACATGAAGGCCCGAATTTTGCATGGAGCAAATCAAAAGAGAGGAATGAAATCCAGCTAATTTTTGGACTCTTCATTGCACCGTCACATAAAATATTTATGACAGTACACGAGTCACGTGTCGAGACTCGACCCAGTTTTCATTTTTCTTTTCAATCGAAATCTTACTTTTACAATTTTTTCCCCAAATAGATAATATTGCAGATATTATGGGAAAAATATAACGGAGGAGTCGTAAAAATATTAATTAAACTGAGATAAACATGGAGGGTAGAAGCGTGAATATAGTGAACATACGTGGTTGGGTTGTACACGCTTCTTGCCAATAAATTCCGCATCCGTGGAGGGTAGAAGCGTGAATATAGTGAATATACGTGGTTGGGTTGTCCACGCTTCTTGCCATATAAATTCCCGCATCCGCTTCCTTCCACTCATATCACAATTATTCATCCCCTTCGTGTCAGAAACCTTCCAAAATTTTCTATAAAAAATTCTCCTTTCGGTTTCATTATTCGGTCGAGAGCTCTCAAAATCGGGATTTGTTTTCGATCCTATTCAAATTCGTCGCTTTAATCTGTAAGTTTCTTCCATAATACTTTTCATTTTATTGTTTTATATCGTGATTTGATGTGCGTTCTTTAGATCGGCGATTGGATTTTGCTTTATTTTAGTTCCTAGGGTATTATTTTATTTGTGTTGATTTATTGTTTCGTGTCATGATTAGAATTGTATTCTTGATATTTTTATGACATTTTGGTTTACTTTATTTCTAGGGCTTGATTTGTTTATTTGTTTCATTACTTAATATCATGATTTGACGTGTATTATCAGGATCTTGATAAGATTTTGTTTTTGTTAACAGGTTTTGATTATTGAAGCTTTCTGAAAGAAGGAAGATTTTAGTCTGCCTATCTCTCAAATATCCAATCGTATGTATCATTTCTTGTTTTTCTTTTTAGCCCTTCGATTTTTAAATATTATATGAACCATACCCACATAGATCTATATGTTCGTGGATGAATTTTGGCTTTGCATTGGCCATTCATTATACAACTGATCATTAAAATTTAAAAATTGATATGTTTATTTTAAACTTCTATTATTAGTGTTTTCAACAGAAGAAAGAGTGAATCCTGTTTTAGATTTATATGTGGGGTTTAGTGGTTTCTTTTTATATGAATCTAGAAATCTTGCATTGCAGTTCTAAGTTCAATTATGTTTTATTGGTAGAAGATGGGAAAAAAATGTGTTTGAAATATTAGTTTATCATGTCCTGTTTGTCATTTTAGCGGGTTTATTCACCTTATAACCTTCCTCGAATTTTTCTATAATTCCTTTCTTTTTTCCCCATTACTGTTCTCTTGATGTTTAATTTCTTACTTACCCTTCATTCCTATTTTATCTCTGCTGCAATCATTAGGTGATTGTAAAACGCTGATAATAGTTTCCTGGGTTTTTATCAGCATTAATGTAGAGCTCATCTAGTTTCTGACTGTGTCTGCTATGCATGCCTATCACAGTTTTTCCTCTTAATAAGTTAAATTGATGTTACCATCTGGTTTTGATACTTGTCTTGATTGTTTTATCAGCTAAAACCGAATGATCTAATGGAATCAAAGGGTGGGAAGAAGAAGTCTAGTAGTAGTAGTAGTAAATCCTTATTCTACGAAGCTCCACTTGGATATAGCATTGAAGACATTCGACCACACGGAGGAATCAAGAAATTCAAATCTGCTGCATACTCTAACGTGAGTTTGATTTCTTCTGTTCTTCTGACTCTTCTGATTTTTAATTTTCTTAGATCATCATGGAATTGCCATTTTTTTAAAATTGTGCTTTCCTTATCTACAGTGTGCGCGGAAGCCATCCTGAGATCTGTCGGGTTGTGCAATAACCACCGGAGGTGGTTCCAGGAACAGTGTCTACATTTAAAATTCAGCTACTGTCTTTGTTTAATTTCTTATTTCCTTGTCCTTGTCCTTGTTCTTACTTTCCACATTGCTCCTTTCGTCTAAGACAAAATGGCCTTGCCAGTTTCTGCAATTGGATTTGAAGGTTACGAAAAGAGGCTCGAGATTTCTTTTTACGAACCTGGAATATTTTCTGACCCTGGAGGTCGTGGCCTCCGATCTTTGGCCAAATCTCAATTGGACGAAATTCTAGACCCAGCTCAATGCACCATTGTGTCTTCGTTGTCTAATGGTGAAGTCGATTCATATGTCCTATCAGAGTCTAGCCTCTTTGTGTACCCATACAAGATAATAATTAAAACTTGTGGGACTACAAAACTGCTGCTTTCAATCCCACCCATCCTCAAGCTTGCGGATATTCTCAGTCTCACCGTGAATTCTGTTAGATACACCCGTGGAAGTTTCATATTTCCCGGGGCTCAGCCATTTCCACATCGTAGCTTTTCTGAAGAAGTAGCTGCTCTAGACGTCTATTTTGGCAAACATGGGCTAAGCAGCAAGGCCTATGTGATGGGTGGTGCTGATAAAGATCAGAAATGGCACGTCTACTGTGCATCAGCTACTCCGATGGATGATCTGGGTCCAGTGTACACCCTAGAAATGTGCATGACCAATTTGAACCAGAAGAAGGCCTCTGTATTTTACAAGACTCAATCTAGCTCTGCAGCTGTCATGACTGAATCTTCTGGCATCAGGAAAATTCTCCCGGATTCTGAGATATGTGATTTTGATTTTGATCCCTGCGGTTACTCCATGAATGCTGTTGAAGGTGCTGCAATCTCTACAATTCATGTGACTCCAGAGGATGGCTTCAGTTATGCAAGTTTTGAAGCAGTTGGATATGATTTCAAAGTGGTTGATTTGTCCCTCCTGCTCGAGAGGGTACTGGCTTGCTTCCAACCGGCCAAGTTTTCTGTAGCTTTGCATTCTTCTTTTGCTGGGAAGGACCTTGATCTGGACTTCACACTTAATTTGCATGGATATGTTTGTGGAGAAAGGAGCTTTGAAGTTGTTGGTCTTGGAGGATCTGTTAACTACAGCAGCTTTACCAGTGCTGAAAACTGCGGTTCTCCAAGGTCAATTCTGCAATTCGTCTGGGACGAGAACCAGGACAAGAAAGTCGAGAAGAAAAAATTATTAACACAGTGATTTATCATCGTTTACTGGTTTTCTCGACTAAGTAGTAGTGTCTTTTCTAGTGTGTGGCGTCTCCAAGTGTTGGAGCATCAATAAATTAGTTTAGTTTTTTTCAATAAAATCAGTTGACTGTGTGGATGGTCCTGATGTGTGTGATAAATTTTCAGAAGGCTGAGATGTAACACTGTTTTACTTAATCCTATTTCCAGTTTTTGCCCGTTTTGTATTTTGCTCAGTATGTTATTCTCTGATGCATGCTTGAAATCATATTGACATGTTTGTTGCCAACACACATTGTAAAATTGGTCCTGCACCTGTAAAATAAATCTATTCTATGATAAATAATTCTTTCTTTAGGGGAAGTTTAAAATAAGTCAATAAATTTAAAAATAACATTGATGCTTCTCAGAAGTTGTGCTTTTAAGCTCATTCAACATCTTTTATGGAGATTTCCTTTCAATCCTCATCTGTTTTATACGCTTTTTATCCTGCTCGAATTTGTTCCGCAGCATCATAATCTCTGAAAAGAACACATTCCATGAGCAGTTGAATTGAAAAATGCAATTAAAAAGCAAGAAGCTTAATGGTTAGATTCAATGACATAACAATTTTCACTATAAATTTTTCGGTAAGAAGTTATTTTATTAATAAAGCTGAATGCTTTTATTCTTTTTCTGGTGAATTCTCCTGCGATGATTGGTTTGCTAATAACTGATCCTTCTTTGTTTAATGATGGAAAAGGCCAGCAATGCTGCACAATCTGCTAAGGAGTCCCTACAAGAGGTCATCTCCTAGCCATTATACTTTGCGTTGTGCGTCTAATATTCCTAAGGGTTTTGCTAGAGTGACTGGACGAATAACAAAACTCTATTTCAAATAGCGTACGAATATTATATGTGAATTAAGTACGATTTTTTTTTAATTGCGTGTTAATTAGGCTGGACAACAAATGCAAGCCAAGGCACAAGGTGCAGCTGACTCGGTTAAAAGTGCAACTGGCATGAAAAAATAAAGCTCCCTCCCGTGGATCTTTCTGGTTCCATTAAGAGTTTTATTGTTATCAAATCTGCTTCAAATTTTTGTCTTTTTTTTTTCTTGGTAAGGAAGAATCTGTCGTAAGGTTCTCGCTCTAATGCAATAAATAAATATATATATATATCTTTTAGAACCAACTGAGCTTTTTTTATGGTTTTTTATAATAAATTTAATGTTAATTGCTTGAAATATTATTGTCAAAAGAGTTGTGATATCATATGGTGATGATCAAGGACGAATTTAGAGGGAGGCTGGCATGCACTATGCCCAATTTTTTTTTTCTTCCTTATAAAAAATAGAAAATAAATTTATGTAAATCTTTTTTTATATATTAGCTCAACACACACACACAAAATTCAATCATGGCTTTGCCCCTAATAATTATATACACTTAGTTCATTTTTGAACTAGATGTTAACTGTTAGCAACATACATTTTTTTCCAAATTATCCAAATCAAATGAAATTTTTTTACTGCGCACAAATTCTTGAGATCAATTGACACATGATTCATAAATTTCAAATTACTATAGCATTATCAATCAATATTTGCACAAGATGATGAAAGGGGGGATGCATTGTTTCTTACATTCTTATACTTCTCTCTCTTAATTGTTTCTCTATTAGCTAAAATTAGTGACTAGTGTTTTTTATTTAAAATAACGATTTATCATGAAAAGATAAATTTATCCTCCAAGTCAAATTAGCAGTAAATAAATGAATACAAAAAGAAAAAGTAAAGCCAAAAAGTTCTGTCCATGTTTCATTTTTCATTTTCTCCTCCATTTGTTCGACAAACAAGATGAAAACCATTACTCTTTCGATCCAAGAAAATGAATTTTCTACGCCGACTTTCTTGTCTCAAAGACTACATTTTTCCATTCCCTCTTGCTGACTCAAATATCGCCAGGACCTTGTTGTCAAAAGATCTTCAATCACGTTCCTGCCAAACCTGTATAACACAAATCATTAGCACCATAGTCACCAAACCAACGGTCAGGTCAAGCCAACTCTCGGTGTGAAGTATATGGAGAGAGTGAGAAGGATTCTAGTGGTGCAACACACTATCTGATTGGAAAACATTCTCATTTCATAATACACAAGTTCCACATAAAATTATATATTTTTCAATTTTTGTTAATACTGATTCTCAAACTTGTCATACAGCTAGTTGAGAGTGGGCCAAAGAAGAAAGATGAGGGATAGGCCAAGTTGAATCGTAGTTGTACTAGATTGCAGGTGGGCTAATTGGGCTTCGATAGATCGACCTAAATGAGCCCAAATTCTTAAAAACTGCTCACTCAAAAGTAGTATTAGTACATATTTGATAAAGTTTAGATGACAATTTAAATTGATTAAACACTCTTTTTAGTCATACGGACAATTGCACATCCATGAGCTGAGCCCGGTGCGTTGGACCAATGCATAAGAGAATTGAGCTGGCCTAGAAAGCGCTTGAACGAGCTATGTACGATGTAGACCTTTTCTAAGATCAACTGCTTAAATTATAATTTAAGCATTCTCATACAAGATAGTGTCACAACTTCATTTTGTTATCATCTTTTAACATGTGCTGGATCCCCTTAGGTTTTGATTTTGATATGTTCTAACTTCCTAACACATTGTGGACAACCCGTTTGACACCATTACCTCGACTTCGTATTTCATAAATGGTAAACTCAAACATGAATCGACGTGCTCATTTCTTGTGTTTCTTTCTCAATTAAAAGGACCTGTATATTCAATTTACCATTCACAGTCATGTTTGGATGTTCATTGATTTAGAATAGTCCAGAAAATGACCCATCAATCCGAGTTCGGGCCAATTTCATCATGGTCCCTATTAACCATCTGTCTACATAAATGGACTAAAGATGAAATCAGCTTTACAGGTCTCAGGCCATTTGTATTTTGGTTGGACAGAAAGAGACATTTCCATGAGCAAAACGTTATGAACTTGACTATACATTCAATTTAAGGTATTTTGTTTCTACTTAGAACTAGTATCGAAAATCTTAGTTATTACAGTCAAAATTGACAGAATGCAATCAATTTGTGATGATTAATAGCTATTACCCGGGAGGCTTCTTTGCAGCATAAATTTGAGAAACAAAAATTTAATCCAAACGTATTCTTATTTTTTTCTTTATTTTCTTGTTTCAATTGTTGGTGTTTTTGGATGGTGGCAGTGGATGTCGATTATTTTTCATTATTATTAATTTCATGATATTAAGAATTATGAACAAGTTATGTTGATTGACTAGTACTAGGTTTTTTTCTTCACTCGATATCCTAGTCGATTTGATGAAAGTTGAAACTTTAATGAAAAAGTGAACAAGAACTTTATCAAAGAAGAAAAAACAAAAGCAACTTCGAGTCAAGAATTTGGACTAGGAATTAACAAGAAGCATAATAATTGTTATTAGTCATAATTTGGTTTCAATATAAATTGATAAAGCTACTTTTGAATCAAAGAGTAGTCATGGTCAATGTGGGCGAATTTGCAATAAATTTTCAGATGGGTGATAACTAAAGTAATTATTTTGTCGGAAGTTGATAGATTATTTGATAAGAATTAGGTTTTGTGAGTTTTGTCAGTTGATGTGGGTGAATTCGAGCTCTTGTTATGCACATAATTAAGCTACTTATTTTGTGTATATATTAATTAAGCATGCACTTCAGGCAATGATATAAAAACTCCACTTAATTAGGTCCAAACTAAGCTTATTATAAGTTGATGCAAGCTCGACTCCTAAAATAAGCCAACTTATATTTTAAAAAATATCGATACACTTTACAATGCATGTTTGGTATATTGAAGAAAATTGGACAATGTAATCAACAAGATTTTACGTTTTTCTTACTATCCAATCATCTATACTTAACGTGCCCATAGTGATATACTAGTATATGTTTTGTAAATTTATTTTCTTTAACCCCCTTGCATGAGCCGAGAAGCCAGGAAATTAGACATCATTTCTTGAAAGAGTCGTTGGACCCTTAGGTTTTGGCGCAACCTACGTTTGTGTCTTAATTACATGTTGGTAAGTTGATTTTTATAATTTCTTTCATTTTCACATCTTCTCAATGTACACTTTTAGATTAACAATAGTGTTTTTTTTTTAATTACTATTGTACCTATTGAGGTTTAATTTGACTTCACAGTTAAACCAGCCCACCTAAGTCCCAAGCCACACGGAATTTAAGTATAAAGAAATATTTAAATAATAGTGAATTTTGAAAAATCTAACATACTAGACCCCGCTTTCATAGAAAACTGAAAAAGAAATGACAATAGAATACCCACAAATATGAAACCATACCTTTGATCTCCTGGTTTTGCAGCATGTGGTCCATAGCAATCCACCAAAAGGAATGGCCCTTTGTGGACTTTGTGTGCGGGGGAAGAGAGGAAAGAGACAATTATGCCCAGCTGGATTCAATCTATTAGGACTAATTAACGGACATTTTTGTCATTTTTCATATAAAAGCATTCTGTTTTTTCTTCTGTTAGGTCAATTTCTCCTTTTGGTGGTAGGCTATGCTTTGGACAATAGGCTATGTTGAGTTCTATCGATCCATCCTCCTCTAGGGGTGCATAACTTTGAATCGACTGTTTAGGTTCGAGATGGCTTGATATGTTCAGAGCTTGATGTTGAATATTTTAATTATGATCTGCATGAACCTAAATCCAACAACTCATCCTCAATCCAAGTAGGTGGTAATATGATGACTTGATATGTTCAAAGTTTGATATTAGATAACTCAACTTATGACCTGCATCAACCTAACTTCAACAACCCGTCGTCAATCCAAGAAGGTTGCAATGAGACGCGTGATATAGGTAGCTCAACTTATGATCCGCATGAAACTAACTCCAACAACATGCCCTCAATCCAAGTAGGCTGCAATGAAACGACATGGTACGTCTTGAGCTTTATATTGGGTAGCTCAACTTATAATTCTCATGAAACTAACTCTAACAATCTGTCCTCAATCACTAGGGAAATAAAAGAATGAAAAGAAAGAAAAAGTTTAGGGCTGAATTATTATAAGCAAAATATATTTCATATATATAAAATAGAAAAAAGAGAAAGGACCATATGGTGGTGGGGTGGCAGCTTTCTTTTTAAAAGTTTTCCTCTTTTCAATTACAAATTTTCAAATGACTGTTTAGCTAATAGTGTCAATTTCTGCACAAAATAGTGAATGTGCATTTGTGTGTAAAGAATATATTGCATGTCACACTACACATTCTATTCAATCATTCAACCGCTCCACCACCATATTATAAAAAAATTATCCATCTTTCCCTATTGCCTAAACCATAGCTGTAAAATAAGAATTATTCTACATGTATATCTGCTCAAGTGGCATTTCATCATTGGCCGATGGAAAAAACTTGTGTAAACCTTAATGTACATGTAGCAAAACTCATAAAATAATGATTAAAGGGGTGCAGACACAATTTGCATTTGGAGATGACGACGACGACGATGCATAAATGTTTTAGATAATAGAAGTTATTTTTCTTAAATCTTTTTATATCTGTTTATAAAACTCTTTAATTTTACTAGGATAAAAAGTAGTAGTCTATTCATCTACTTGATTATATGTATGCACGCAACAAAGATCCTTCATCATGGTCTTGTTTATGGGATCGTGACCAAAAACATCATTAATCTCCACCCACCAACCTTGAGATTCCCAGATTGTTCTTTTAAATTAAAGCATGTGGGAACGAAATTGAATGGCTAAACACAGGGAATGTTGGATTCCCCTTTCTTCACATTATTATACTCAACATGTATACATATAAACACACTTATAAATCTGCCAATTTTTTCATTAAAAGCTAAACAAATTCCATTATATAAAGGGATAATTGAAGCAAAAGCCCCAAATCTTTGAAATATTAACAGACTTTCACCAAACTTTTGATTTGTTGCAGTTATCACCCTAACTTTTCTAAATGTTGCAAGTGAAACCCTTTTGGACAGTTTCCAACCACAATTCTGTCAGTTGACCAAAAATTTAATTTTGACCACATTTTTAATATTTAAAAAAGGAGCAAAAGAATAACTTTCTATTTATCACATTAAATAATTAAATTAAAAAATAAGTAATAAAAAAACACACACACAAAATCATATCCTTCCTCTCAACAATCAACCTCACCCACCCCCAACTCAAGCCCAAAATCCACACCAATGTAGTTCAAAATCAAGATATTAAGAGGAAAATACTTAACAACAACAATTTTTCATGTGTAGCAATGATTTAGGTTTCTTTTTATCGGATCCAATCGAGGAATTGGAGTTTGAACTGGTAGTTCGAGGACTGTCAGAGGATCCATCGCGGCTTGAAGTGTCAAATTAATTGAAAGAGAAAAATCTCCCCTTAAACACCATCTTTATCCTTCTTCCTTTTTCCTAAAAAGAAACCTAAATTATTGTTCAAAGATAAATCCCCTATAGCCACCACTCCTACCTCCACACCCACCACCACCAGTAAAAACGAAAAAAAAAAAAGAAAAAAAAAAAAGATTCAAAATACAGATAAACTCAAAATTTAAGTATGCCCAATTCATGATTATTGGGTTCTTCTTCTTCCAAGTTGAAGAAATCCGAGGAGGCGGCAACAAGTCCTATGCGGGTGTCGGTTTCTCCACTAGTGGCATCGTCTTTGGGTTTAAAAAAGATAAAGACAAGATCGGTGTGTTTTTTTATTTTTTATTTCATTATTTAATGTGATAAATGAAAAGTCACTCTTTTGCCCCTTTTAAGATATTAAAAATATGGTTAAAGTTAAATTTTTGGTCAACTGACAGAATTGTGGATAAAAACTGTCCAAAAGGATTTCACCTGTAATATTTGGAAATGTTAGGAGTGACGATTGTAACAAATCAACGATTTGGAGAAAGTCTGTTAATATTTCAAAAGTTTGGGATTTTTGCAGCAATTATTCCTTATATAAAGTTGGCAGAGATACTGACAAGATTATTCTGTATTCCAATGTACATATTTCCAAGCCACAAGTTAGCCAGCACCCACTACTGGCCCCATTAAGATTTTTGGTTTATACACATGTTAAGACTTTACATAAATCAAATTCGACCTGCACATAAAGGAGTGTGTTAAAAAACTCAAATCTAAAACTAATAAACGTATACTTGTTACAAGAGTTTAAATATTTAGACAAGGTATTTCAAAACGGCACATGTTTTACACAGATCTACTCCTAGGATATTTCCTTAATTTTCTACCATTTGGATTTTGTCCATGTTCTGTTAAATTCTAGCTTTGATAAGCTCCTTCCCGTGACATGCATATTACTTCTCTTTATACAACACGAAGGACTCAATCATTTTTCTTGGACTTAAGAGACTAGGAAAATGAGGTTTAGGGATAGAAAGCAAGAATGAAGTTTCGTCTGGGCATTATTACATTACAGAAAATTCATAGAAAGACTTGTCATCACTAGCAATAATCAAGATTTTGGGGCTGTACTTCTTGATATCAATGAAAATGGAAAGAGGAAGAGAATCTGCCTTCTGCATTATTACATTTCTTTGCTGTTGGAGCTCTGCATTTGGTTTGCTCTCTCCAAAAGGTGTAAACTTTGAAGGTAAAACTGATTTCGCATTTTATAAAATCTTATTAACTTCAGAATCACGCGTGTAAACTCTGTGAACGTCCCACATGAATATTCTACCATAGCTGGTATTCAAGAATGGGTCCTTGAGATATTGGTGTTTTGTAATCAGTGCAAGCTTTAATGGGCATAAGAGCTGGTTTGAAGGATCCTCGTGGGGTTCTTGATAATTGGGATGGGGATGCTGTGGATCCATGTAGCTGGACTATGGTCACTTGTTCTNCTGGTTTGAAGGATCCTCGTGGGGTTCTTGATAATTGGGATGGGGATGCTGTGGATCCATGTAGCTGGACTATGGTCACTTGTTCTTCTGATAGCCTTGTTATTGGCCTGTAAGTCTTCTGCCTAAGCAAAACCTTTTCTTTTTATAATGTAATATGTTATACAGAATCCCACAAATCAGATTTTAGGGAAAAATACAAGAGGCTTATGGAGTTAATAGATTATGTTGTGCAGAGGATCTCCTAGTCAAAGTTTATCAGGAATTCTTTCTCCAAGCATAGGAAACTTGACGAATCTTCAAATTATGTAAGTAGAAAATGTAGATAAATCGTTAAGGCGTTCCGTAATTTGATTTTTTTTCCCCTTTATGTAACTTGTACGAGGTTTTGGCAGACTTTTGCAGAACAATAACATTACGGGACCGATCCCAACAGAGCTAGGAAGGCTCTCAAAGCTTAAAACACTTGATCTTTCGAATAATTACTTGACCGGTGGAATTCCTCCTTTGGACCAACTGAACAGCCTTCAATACATGTAAGAACTATTTTTTGAACTGCAGAATCAGGGACTCGGAATTGGATTTCATTGAGAATTTGTTCATATTCCTCTCTGTTAAACATGGATATATTCCTATGTTGGTCTCACATGGGTATTTTCACTGCATTAGGAGGCTCAACAATAACAGTCTAACTGGAAAGATTCCAATGGCATTAGCCAACATGACACAACTTTCTCTTGTGTAATTCTCTTTTGCCTCTTAATAAACTACTGACATTCTCTGTACAAAAAATATATTGAAAGTTGTTGTGTTTTCTTTATTCAGAGATTTGTCGTACAATAACTTGAGCGGCCCTGTACCTCATTTTCCTTGTAAGACGTTCAAGTAAGCTACTTCCCAAATCTAGACGTGTTTCCTAAAGAAACTTAAGACTGCTGAGAACTTCTTTTGTTTAAATTTCATTGCAGCATTGTTGGAAATCCTTCAATATGTGCTGCAGGGTTGGAGCCCGAGTGTGCAGGAATAACATTGATGCCTATGTCAATGACCTTGAACACTTCAGGAAGTATGAAATAACCTCAAAATGATTTCTTCTAAATTTTGTTTCTTTGAACTTCCAATGATAATTAATGTCCACCTTCAACTAATTGTTTAACATTACCTTAATTTCCATGCTTCCTATAGATGTTCTTCATTCTGGGAAATCAAAGGGTCACAAGCTAACTCTTGCACTCGTTTCAAGCCTCGCTTGCATCTGTTTACTTATCCTAGGAATAGGGCTCTTTCTGTGGACAAGGCACGAACATAAAAAACAAAATTTCTTCGATGTTAAAGGTTTATTTGGATAGTTCATTTCTTTTTACTATGATTTCTCTACTTTTCCTTTTCTTTAACTACGTATTACTTCAAATTTACAGATGAACAACACGAAGCAGTTTCGCTTGGAAATTTAAGGATGTTCCAGTTTAGGGAACTTCAGACGGCAACCAACAACTTTAGCGGTAAAAACATTTTGGGAAAAGGTGGATTTGGACATGTCTACAAGGGGTATTTACGAGATGGAACTGCTGTGGCTGTAAAAAGGCTGAAAGATGGTAGCGCCGTTGGAGGAGAGAGACAATTCCAGACAGAAGTCGAGATGATCAGCCTAGCTGTTCATCGGAACCTCCTTAGGCTATACGGATTCTGTATGACTCCAACAGAAAAGCTATTGGTTTACCCTTACATGTCCAATGGAAGCGTTGCTTCTCGTCTCAAAGGTACATGTATTCTAGGACTTATCATTACTCAGTTGCATTTTCAGAATCTTTAATTGCAAGAGAATTAGATGGTGCTGAACATTATTAAAGCAATATAATACTGATTAGGCATTCCATTTAACTTGAACAGCAAAACCAGTGCTAGACTGGGGCACAAGGAAAGGAATAGCCTTAGGTGCTGCTCGGGGACTGCTATATCTCCACGAGCAATGTGATCCAAAGATAATTCACAGAGACGTGAAGGCTGCAAATATACTCCTTGACGACTACTGTGAAGCAGTAGTCGGAGATTTTGGGCTAGCAAAGCTTATGGATCGTCAAGATTCACATGTTTCAACAGCTGTACGTGGCACAGTGGGGCATATAGCCCCAGAATATCTCTCCACTGGCCAGTCCTCTGAGAAGACAGACGTATTCGGATTTGGGATCCTTCTACTTGAATTGATCACTGGACAAAGAGCACTAGAATTTGGCAAAGCAGCTAACCAAAAAGGCGCCATGCTTGAATGGGTGAGAACACAACCTTGTATTCTTTTTACAAATTCGATTCCATTCTATTGTTTTTCTTACTTTTAAGGATGTCTGAAATATGCATCAGGTGAAGAAGCTTCATCAAGAGAAGAAACTTGACACGTTTGTCGATAGAGATTTGATGAACAACTACGATAGGATTGAGCTAGAGGAAATGGTTCAAGTGGCACTTTTATGCACGCAATATGTTCCAAGCCATAGGCCTAAAATGTCTGAAGTTGTACGTATGCTAGAAGGAGATGGCCTTGCAGAAAGATGGGAAGTTTCTCAAAGATTAGACACAAACAAGTATAAAACCCGAGAACTTTCCTCATCAGAACGATTTTCGGACTTAACGGATGATTCTTCATTGCTTGTACAAGCCATAGAACTCTCTGGTCCGAGGTGAATCAACTACACACGTTAAGTTTCTTAAACACAGACAACAAAGTTAAATTTCTCGAAGGGGAGGTTCATAGCAAAGTCTACAAAGGGCTTGATTTTTTATTTATTTTTGTTTAATTTCTTAAGTGTATAGAGTTAAGTAGAAACCTCCTAATGCAAACTTAATGCTACTTGTTTGGAGACATATGGCCAATATGATAAGCTTGTGAGTGTAATATTAGTCTTGTTGGATGTAAAAATCATCATTTTTAGTTATACATTTGTCTTACAGATAATTTTCGGAGGGAATTATAAAATTAATTTTCTATTATAAACGGTTTTGCTAAAAGTAATACCAATAAGTCGATGCAATATTATATTGATTTATTCAATAAA
>CAIGRP010118304.1:0-20877 GCA_903798385.1 Fraxinus cuspidata
TGTAACTAATGCTTAAAACAAATATATATTTTTTATATTTTTTATATTTGTCACATGTCATATTTTAAAATGAAAAGTTTAATTATATGATTGATAATTAATTAAACTTGATTTATGATTTAAATTTTTATGGTAGCCAGTGTGAGATGATAATTGTTGATATTTATTGTTGAAAATAAAGTTATATTATTTATTTGTATCATTTTCTCTTTTAAAGTAAAGAAAATTAAATTATGATAACCCTACCGTATTTATGAAAAATTGAGGTGTTACATGAATTGGTCCACTTAAAGGTGTAAGAGTAAAGGATACTCCTCTTTTATCAAGAGACAACTCTTGGAAAAGTCTTTTAATTAAAAGGCAACCATTAGAAAAATGGAAAAGTCATTGTGAATGTTTTTAATATTGTGATGGTTCACATTATCTTTTGAGTAGAAATATAATATTCAACTCGGACAGTACCGAATCAATCTTGCCTCAAGTAGTCACCTTGCATCATTTAAAAATATGGTGATAACGTAGAATGAACTAACACCCAATAAGCAAACCCCATACATTTGATGCATGCATATAATATTCATATGCGCTTAAAATAAATAACATTTCCATTATGAATTCTCTTTTCTTTTATTTCTTTAAAAATTATAGCATTAGCACCATGAGCTTACTTTAATCTATCGTCTAGCTAATCAAAACGCAATGGCAATATCATTTAACCCCCGATTTATTCTAATGGTAGTACCACAAAGTAGTTAAATTTAATTTTAAACATTCAACATTAGTCAGTGTGTTGGTCCTCTGAGCCCCATTTCTTATTCACGCTTTTCATGATATAAACATAAATTTCTTAACAAAATTTCGGGATACACACCTTTTTAAAATATTACTTGAGTCATTGACATTTGAAATTTTTTTATTTCTTGAAACTTCGCGTATGCTTATAAATACATTGACGTGCATGAATATGTCATGAAATTCATCAATGACATAAAACGTAATAATCAGATGTGAAGTTCACATAATAACAAATTATATAAGATATTTAGACATTTAACAATGTAACGTACGCATGAATATAATGAATGTTTACTTATTTTGAATCTTAACAATTTACTTTTCGAATGTCAAGTGGAGATGTTTCTAGCCACCCACAAAGTCAACGTGCCAAAATCCTAATTCATTGTATCTATTTAGAAATTTCAAAATACACTTTTTAAATACGAAGCCATATCATTATTATCTTAAATTAAGTATATTTATTATTATTATGAAAAACCTATGAGTAAACAAAAGTCTATAAATTAATAAAAATGGAACTTATTGTAAAAGACTTCATCAACCAAATGCAAACTAACCAATTTAATAAGTATTAAAATAATAATATAATTTAAATTAAAATGTATATAAAGTTATAAACACGTTGACATAAAATTACGTATAGTGTGCACACACACCCCTTTATAAGCATAGATTCCCACAAGCATACGAGTACACACACGTATAGACACGTATATGCACACGTATAAATCTAAATAATAAAGCTATTTGTACAAAGTTGAGTTACAAAATTTGGGTTACAAAGTGTGTTGGTAAAATCCTGACCGTTGATTTCAAATGATCTAAAAATTTGTTTTTAAAATGATTGGTGTAAATGTTATTTTGTCAACCAATTTTGTAACATAACTTTGCACATGTATCATAACTCAAATCTAAAAGGTCATAGTTAGAGGTGGACCCAATTCAGGCTTGCCTGCATTGAACTCTGAGCCACCTTAGCCACAAAAAAAAAAATAATAATAATAATAAATCTTAGAAGCATAATTGTGTTAAATTGGTGGGTGGGTGCTGGAAATTATTGAAGCGAGTTAAACCATATGGTACGTATGTGTAACCTAAAAAGATACCCCAACCCCATGAGCATCTTTCGCTACATTTACTCATCTTTTTTGTAGGTCCCTTCACCTGCATCCTACCACCCACTCAATTGAATTTGGACCCCCCAACCTTTCTAGTTAATATGAAATCACAACACAGATCATCTATTGATGGTACCTTTTGGAGGCATGCACACCTACTTTTTCAGCTCTCTAACCGAAGACTTGAAGAAAATTAGTTAACCTCACAACTTCAGAAAATCGTTGTTATTTCTAGACCTTTAATAATATTGCTCGCGCTGAAAAAAAAATTTGGGTCTGCCCCTGATCATAGGATTCAACTTTTTACACCACAAATCATTAGAATAGTAAACTTAAGGTCACAAATAAAATAGGGCCCATACATTTTTGCAATAGTAGTTTTGGATCCCAAATGGTGGAAATTGCAGCCAAGCACGGAAAGTTTCTACGTAATTTGGAAAGAGGTGTATTAAGGAAAATGACTTTTAAAACCTAATCACGTTTATTTAGGCATAATTTTACTAATTTAACTAAATAGGCCCCCCATTTTTTTTTTATCCCTAATAACATATTTAAACCATAATTTTTTTTCCTTTAGCTTACCCAATTTTCATTATATTGTTTAATTATTATTTTTAGATTAATTTATCCAAAAACTTACTTATTAAGAAATAAAATTTCAACCCGAAGACAATCTAAAATTATATAATAAAAATAATTGCATTTTGTCATTTAAAGCTTAATAAAACTATAAACATATCAAACTTAAATTAATTGGCACATTGATCGTTTAGGGTATCCAAAGATACATTCCACTCCACTGTAACAAAATAATAATTAGTTACGACAAAGACATTTATATTTATTAAGCATCAAATGTAACATTAATATGTAATTTAGATACACATAATAATAATGAAAGACAAGAAAGCGATGTTACTGAGCACTTTAATTCCAAGGTTCGAAGAAATACTTTTAGAATTGAAGAAAGTCTTTGTAGCAGATAGGATCGGGTTCCCTAGGTCTAATGTGGGAGGGAATATACACTGTAGTTGGAATGATCATGTTAGGAGTATATAAGCACGTAGACAATAGTGTCGAACCTCTCAGAACATTATTGGAATGGCAAACATTTGAGAAATATTATCCATAAGCAGCTTTGGTTAAGTAAATCTTAGCTCGTTCATCAGCAAAGTTGTATACTTTTACCCGGTTAATAAATTAACATCTAAAACAAATATTTTAAATTTTCGTTGATACGACTGAGTCTTTTAGTTAGGCAAGCTAATCAACTTGATTATTCATTCAAACAATTTAAAAATATAACAAAAAAATTATTACAAAGGAGAAAATTACAACTACAAGCTCGACTTCGCTAAGTCAATCAAAAGGATTACATTCCTAAAACGAATTAATCTAGCAAATTCCTATGGAAAATACATCTAAAAAGCTCGAATAACAATAGGCTAATAAATTTGCATATCCACAAACTTCTCGAGGGTGCATAAAGAGCATACCCATAGCATTTTGGTGGAATCAAGTTTGACGAAATGGATCGCGACTGTCTCGCAGCCCATGGTGCAGCAGCTAATCGGAACCAAAGCTTTTCCACCCTTGGTGAGTCCTTCCAGATGCATATATGTGAAAAACACAAAAGCATATTGAATTTACTTGTTTCTTAATCCTGGTTATATGTTGATGATGTTCAAATTGGGGATCGTTTCAATCATGAAAGCTTGTTGTACCACATATTTCCCGGATAGAGGAACTGGAATACACACTAAGAAAATACTATGGAGTCGACAAAGATGATGGTAAACATCCCTATGCAAGGCCCTAACACAACAATATTATTTTGAGTATTATCTTGAAAAAACATCGTGTGACATAATTTTTACATATTAAGGGAGAAATGCAAAAATAGTTATTTTTCTTTTTATTCCTGTTTGAGCAATGAATGAGAGAGTTTAGGAGGAGAAAGTCCAAATTAAGAGAGATGAATTTATTGATTATTATTTTTACGATAAACAATGTCGTTAGAACACTAGCCGTCAATTAGAATGGTAATGGCACGGAAATCTCATGAGACTAAAACTCTTTCTTCCTTGGAAACGTGGAGTAATTTTTGTGCCTCGAGCGTTTTAACATTGACCTTCGCATAAATGGAAAAATACATTTAAGACCAACTGTATGATGTTTAAATAAATAAAAAATACTCAGTTTGTAATAACATACAATTACAAACTTCAGTTACCATTCATGAAATTAACTCTATGCACGTTTATCAATAATTTCCCGTGTGTTGCAAAGTTTCAATAATGGGGATTTTTGCCACATAATTTCGTTGTCGTTTTCCCTTGTCACATTATCATCATTTCAAAGAGCCGTAGATGATTTTGGATGGGCCCTTTCGTCACGTCTCTCTCTCTCTCTTTTTTTTTCAATTCATCGTACAAGTTACAACGCGGCAAATTTTGTTGCTTTCGTTCACAATCCATACATTTGAATATTTTTTTTATCAAAATGAATAATAAAAAGACATTAAGCCCTTATTTAATCCACATTTTTTTTATCATTCTCATTCTTCTACTCATTTTCAACTACACGTCCTTCAATAAAATAATATTTTTCATCACATCAATTACTTTTCTTTCATTTTCAACCACACATTCTTCATCAATATACTATTTCATAATACATTCTTTCAATTTCATTCTCATTCTTCTACTTATTTTCAACTACACATTCTTCAATAAAATAATATTTTCCATCACATCAATAACTTTTCCTTTTTTTTCAATCACAAATTCTCCATCAATCTACTATTTCATAATACATTCTTTCAAAATAATGTGGCTCAAACACACCCTAACATATAACCCTTTTTTACGTACAAAGAAAGTACGAAAAAGTACAAAAGATTTGAAATAGGCAAAATTTAGTTGAGCGGCTATGATTTAGATAAAAATTAATTTTCTAATGTATTTTAATAAAAGTTGATGAAATATATAAAAAATTGTGAATTTAATAGAATGAATAACACAAACTCTCAAGAAAAGAGTGGTCGAAAGAGGTGACATGCAAATATCAGTTGTGTGATTTCTTTAATTTTTTGTTGGAATTTTTGTCCCAATTTGGTAGAAAATTTTTAAAATTCAATTTTTATTCGAATTTATTCTCAATCATGTATTATTCACGCGAATCTTAACTTTTTCTTGCTTGTTAATTCTTCAGTTTTCTTTTTTCCTCACAGAATTTAATCTAAAAAAATCCATGTCTTTAAGATTTGGATATTTCTGATTATTTTTATGATTATTGCCCGTAACTATTGTTGTCTCTTTCCATGTTGCAAAATCAAATCAATCTTTTCCTGCTCAATTAAAATATGAAATCAGAAAGCAGTCTATGTGCAGTTAATCATTGTCCAAATTTCATGAATTTTAGTAGCGTCCTAAATTTACACAGTGTACGTGGCTTAGAAACTTTCAAGAAATGCCGGGCAATTGGCTCGTGCAAAAAATTAAAAATAAAATAATAAAATTAAAGGCTCCTACGTATGCACTGATGTAAAGGAACAGACAAATTGCAGCGTATATAAACTCACTGTATTTAATGTTTATTTTTTTTGTTGATAAGAAGTCGAGTCAAGCTCTGGAGATATATTTAAGAAGTGGTGGTGGGTTAGTAAATTTTGTTGAAGAATAGGAAATTTGAAATGGACAAGCAAGAGAATGTTGTACTGGAGAGCCTGTTGAAGAAGGATTACTATGAGAACTGCCCGGGATGTAAGGTTGATCGGCGGAAAGAGTTGCAGGGCGGTCTGCCCATCAAGCAAGTCCTTACTATATGGATAATTGTGCTTTCAACAGGTTAAAACTTTGCCAATGCTGCATTTTTTTTTTCTTTTCCTTTTCAAAATTAGATCCTCTATGTGCTGTCCAGTGTGATTGTGGGGGTGAGATATATACATGGTTTTGAGGTGAAACAACGTTTGAAATTTTTGGTCATAATCGAGATTGGTAGATAGATTAGAGGGTTTTGCTTTTTAGAAAAAAGTAAAGGAGATAAAATATAACAGATTTTGTCACAAGTAAAGTAGGAAACTATTATATATCAATGAAATTGATGATCTTCATTTTTAATCTCTGAAATAGAATAGAATGCAAAACTGTGACGTTCAAGAACAAGTAATGACAGTATTGACTAGTTTTGGTAACATATTCTCTCTACTTAAGTACAGTTTTTTTTTTAGCTTGTAGTGCATATATTTGTTCAATTATAATGCAAGTATTTTTGAATGACACAATAGCTGAATGTTTCAGACATCGTTTTCCTGAGCTGAAAGATTACAGTAACAGCATAAGTTACATCTTTGCATTTACAATCACTAATTTTTCTTCCTTCTCTTTCTAATGGTAATGTATGTAAGTCATAATCTAAGTAAATTGTTGAGGTGTTCTACAGTTCCTGTCTTGTACCTTTTGTCCACTTCCACAAGAAACAGTGATAATTGACACTGATTTTGTATCATTTTTTTTTTCTGTACCTTTGCAGCTTTGACAATATCATCTCTCTTTCCATTCCTTTATTTCATGGTAAGTAGTCTTTTGGATTTACTTTGTCATTTTCTGCGCTTTAATATGGACATTGAGATATGTAAAACAGAATTGATAAGAGGAAATTGTTCTCTTCTTTGTACATACGTGTATGAGTAATCTATATATTCGAAGTTAACACATTAATATATTTAAATCTAACTTTATCATCTAATGCTGTTTCTGATAACAACAAGAATGAGTAGTATTTACGTTTCGTCGTTTCCTGACAGATCCGACCTTCACTTTAAAGCTCAAATGCAAAGTCCAAACCAGCTCGAGCACTCGATAAACCCATCGGTCAACTTAGGTTTTGTACTATAATCTCTCTGAATCTCTGAATAGTGCAGTCCAAAGAACGTTAAAAAGTAGAGTGACTCTCTTTTTTCAAGTTTTTTCCAGATTGAAAGGAAACTCAGAATACTTGGTTAGGTTCTAAACAAAATTGACTTTCTGGAAGGACTAAACAACAAAACAGAGTATCTCCATAGCGGGATATATGGTGCACAAGTACCACCTTGAAAGCACTCGAATTTTCAATATTCCTTTTTATTTCTCATCAATCAAACGAATGACATCTTCTCCTGGAAATCCTCGCTATTCTTAGCATGATATTGGGTTGAAAGTGGTAAATGTTGGTGGATATTGATATGTAGGATATTTTATTACTTGTGTCCAACTTTATGTGGCTTTCGTGTTACAACTTACAATTTATAAATTTGGCTCGTATCTCAGTAAGAATAGCTTACAAATGACCATTTAAATCCATCTGAAATGAAAAAAAATGTTAAGACACTAACTTCACTGCTTAGGGCTTAGGGTGAGGAAATACATTGCTTTAGACTGTCTGGTTGATCTTTTCATATAAATCTGACATTATTTTATCACTCTCATTTTGGAATAGATGCCAGATGGGCGGACCTAATAATATATGAGAATGATGATACATTCACCTTAAGGGCATAAGATCATTCATGGGATATATTTCTTCTTATTTTTTATTCCAATTTTTGAGATTTACATGTTAAAGCAATGCCAAGTTATAACCTACCCAACTTGTCCTTCACTAGTAACAAGAACTTCTCATATGTACATTGTTCTTCAAAATTTGCGTTTTCACAATCTTGAATAGTTGTCCGGCTTTCCAGTAGTTCTATTGCTAACATAATAATCGGGAAAAAGAATGAAGCAAAGACGTAAGTGCGTATTTATGCTTGGTAGTTTAATTACTTTTGTAATATTGAAACTAACTTCTATTGCAGGTAAAGGATTTTCACATTGCAAAACAAGAAGAAGATATCGGTTACTATGCTGGTTATATAGGTAGTCTAGTTATGTTCATGTGCTTTAATGTTGGTATGTGTTAACTAATCAGTTTATCATTGAACTCAAGATTAAGTTCAAAATTCATGCAGGTTCTGCATACATGCTTGGAAGAGCTTTGACATCTGTCGTGTGGGGAGCCATTGCCGATAGATTTGGTCGTAAACCTGTGATAATTATAGGCTGTGCAACAGTGTTAGTGATCACTTATGCATTTTTGCTCTTATAAATATTCTTATTCTGAATGTCACAGGACTTGTTATTGATCACTTCTGTGCTAATCATCGGAGCATTATTCATCTTCAGGGTTGTTTTCAACACTCTCTTTGGACTCAGCACAAACTTTTGGATGGCCATCTCCATGAGGTTTCTTCTTGGTAGTTTGAATGGTTTATTAGGACCAATAAAGGTATTATGTAATCATTTTGCAAGCATGTTGAATAAAATTAATATATAGTGCAATATCCTACAAAGTACCTTTCATCAATAGTAACTCATTTACATTTATTTTTTATTTTCTGGAAAACTTTGGCATATTGATTTTTGGCATTTTTACCTGACCAGGCGTATGCATGTGAATTAGTTCGGGAAGAGTACCAATCTGTAGGACTTTCAGCGGTGAGCATTTGTATTACATATTGTTAATATCTTTAGAAACATAGTTTGATAACTTTTAAGAAATCTGCTATCATGAAGGGAATTAATACAGTATATTAGACCATGCACACCAAAGATATTCAAAAAAATATGTCTACATATTTCACTCAAATTTGGGTGGACTAGAAATATTTACTTGGATGGCTTTCTGAACTCTTTGAAGCCCAGATTCATTGCTGACTTGAGCATCAACCGGTTGAAAAAGACATAATATCGTTATAAATGCTTTAGTTTCTTCCACTGCAATCTGGAATACTTGATGCTATGCCACTATATCACTGCTGAAAAGTCAGCCTCTAGCTATCTACTCTTGCCATTTCATATCAGTATAAATGCTTTAGTTTCTTCGGTCTCAACAATATGATGATTTATCATTACAGAGACTTTCCAAGAGGAAAATATATGAAAAACTTAAGGTAGATGTATAATTGATGGAAATATTATGATCTATTCAGGAAAAAAACATGACTTCAAAAATAGACAATAAGCTGTCCAAAAGAATAGTACGTTAAGAAACAGATACAGGATCTGTCTCCTCATCTTAACAAACTATAATACATGTCTGTCACTTTTTTCCTTACTCCCTAGTTCTTAAGCCACCTGGCTTTTTTTATTAAAATAATTTGTTCCTCTTTGTCATTTCACCGGTTCTGTATCATTTTCTTCCTTAGATCAAAATTTTTCCTGCTGTTGTCTTTAATCCTCTTTCTTAAAAAATACCTTTATCTTGCACAGTTTACCTTAAATATATATGGATGAATTTTAAGATTGCATACCACTAACATATATTATTTTTAGGATATGTTATGTAGAAGGTTCTGATAAGCTTATTTTCCTTTATTTCAGGTTAGTACAGCATGGGGCACAGGATTAATCATTGGTCCAGCTTTAGGAGGATTTCTTGCTCAGGTGTATATATATATATATATATATATATATTTATATATTATTCCCTCATTATTTATTGTATACAAAACACAGTGAAACAATCATTATACTTTATTTATGCTGAGTTTTCTCTGCCATGCTGTCATTGTCAGCAGTTCATAATATAAATTCTAGCTAGGGGATAGCTCAATTAGCAAAACAACTGAAAGTTCTATAAAACTGTATAATCAAAAAATATTATGAGTTACGTTAGAAGTAATCGTAACCAATCCCTTCTTCCTTTTCCCACCTCGAGGACAAGTTATATCTTTCTCCAAAAAGAAAAAATAGAACCATAAATGACAAACACCACTGTAGATACAGAAAGGATCACAGATGAATTCAAATTTCAGTCTAGTAATGAATGAATACCTGTTCCTAATTTTTACTAACATTTCAGGTGCGAAATATGGATCAGTGGCGTTCGTCAGTAGTACTATTTGCATAATTTTGCTAGCATTCTTTTCCCCTTGTTCTTCTTTTGATTTCACTTAAAGGATTGTCTTAAATAAGACTAACCAAGTAGCCTTCTAAAGATTAGGGCTCATTGTCTTATGAATTGCGAAAGACCTTTGTCACTTTGTGTAACTTCCCTTTCTAAGGGATTCAAAAGGAGAAAAGAAATTTTCATTTTCATTTCATGTAACTTCTGATTTATTTCTCAGTTCTTACGTTTACATTTTGTACTAAGCCTGCAGAGAAATTTCCTGCGATATTTTCGTCAAATTCTATATTTGGAAGGTAATGTTTCTTCTTGCATTACCATTTCGCATAATCATCGTAAAATTCTGCTATTGTTACCTCTAACACATGAAGCTTTATGCAGATTCCCATATTTCTTGCCCTGCCTGATTATATCACTCCTTGCATTGCCTGTCACTATTGCTTGCTTTTGGATCCCGGTATGTTTCTTCTACTTGTTCTTCTTCATGTTAGATACGTCATTCAATTTAACATCACGATATCAAATTTATTTCACTTGTTTTCTTTGCATTTTTTACCCAAATATTTGTAGTTGAGTTCTATTTCATGAGAATTTCTGATGCATAAAACATTAGATGTTTTAATATTGAGAGAGAAAATCAAGCCGAAAATATTCCAAAATGATTTCTTTAAGCTGCATTCCATGTTCATTAGGGAAAGAAGAAGAGGATATGAATGTAACATGAGGATGCCAACATTAAACTAAAATAAGGTCATGCTTGTGATTCTATGAAAATATATCACGTCTTCTTTTTATCTTCCCCACTTGTAAGTTATAACGTTTGTGTTATTGCTGCATTGTTCTTAGATTCCATCTTGAACTGAGTTTTAGTATGAAGATTTTGATTAAACTCTGTGAAATGCAGGAAACTTTGCATTCACACAACTCAGATAATATATCGCCTCAAATTTCATACGATGTTCTGGAGTCTGCATCTCCCAGGTCTACTGATAAGGTGGACCTGAAGGAAGGAAATGAAACAACTTCTACAACTAGCCTCCTCAAGAACTGGCCCCTGATGTCATCCATCATAGTGTACTGTGTATTCTCCCTTCGTGATATGGCTTACTCTGAGGTAAAATAAATATAACAATCTAGTGGTCTTAGTTTGCTTGCGTTGTGGCCTACTTCTAGATATTTGTTACTGATATTGACCTAATGTTCAATTCTATTTAGTTGGTTTGTATTTCAGTAGTAGCTAATTGTTCAATGGTCTTTATGATGCATACTTTCTAACACTTGGATAACAACTTAGCATATCAAACAGAAATAAGTAATAAACTTCATATAATTAATATTCATTAAACAATCAATTCCATGTAGACACGAAGATAAGAAATAGTTTTCATATTAAACCTATGTGATGCTATGTAGTGTCTTATATTAAAAATATATTTAGGTTTTCCAGGTAATAAATCATAAACTGCTCTTTGATGGTTATTTTGTTCCTTAGACTCTTTTGTGTTTATGGCCAACTCACGACATCCTATTTGCTTCAACAGATATTCTCATTATGGGCAGTGAGTCCCAGAAGGCTTGGAGGATTAAGTTATACAACTCAAGATGTTGGTGTAGTTCTTGCAATTTCAGGTTAAGTGCTATTACATTTTGTGTTAATTCTATTGTATTTCATCCTTTGTTCTTGAAGAATCAGTAAAAATGTTTTAATAGGTATAGGAAACAGAATCCAAGATAACTGATTTATATAAAAAAAATTACACATGTAGAACCCTTAACAAGATTAGCATAATAGATGGTAGCATAGGATCAGGAAGAAGATTTCATTAATATGTCTAAATGTTCTTGCTTCAATATCCAACCTAAAACTAATTGCGTGCATGTAAATAGGCCCACCTATCATGTTTTTGTTTGTCAAGTCATGGTTCTCCGAGTTGATGGCATTCTATCATTCGCAATCTTGTAAGATAATTTCAAAACCCTCTATTAGTTACATAAAACAAGGAGTATCCATGGTAAAAATTACTGTAGAATGAAACTTATGCACCCCTTACCCCTTCCTTTATAAACTGTAAATGCTGACCGGAGTAGCTTGGTGCTAAATTGTGACATTTCGCTTACCATCATCATCTCTTGCTTTGCAAGTATTATATGCAGACTAGTCAGGAGATGACCAAATATTGTGACATTTCGCTTGATTTCTTAGAGATGATTTTTATTTAGATTTGTTAATTTTGGAGTTGAGAAAGATGCAGATTTTATTATTTGGGAAATGTAAGTTGTTGTATGTAAACAGGTATTATGAAGACAATTGAGAATGGAAAATATGTATTCTCTTTGATCTGAGAACACTGGAACTAGTCTGAAGTATACAGGTCGATAGAACTTAACTATCAGTTTGATATTAGAGAAGTGCCACATTACGGATTTATGAAGTACATAAAATATTTAATGACGCCTGTGATAATTTCTGAACCCTTCAAGTGAAGAGAACTCCTGGAATCAATATTATAAGAAATACAAATTAAAAATGTTGGGGATACGATCATATATAGATCAATAGTTTAACTTTCAAATGAATTTAAAAACACATAAATACCACCCACTCCAAATGTTTAAACTTTCATGTAACAGGATGGTTTTCTTTGGTATGAGAGAGAGAAAACCTTAGGGATTCAATCTCAGTTCAATTTTCGTAATATGTATTATTGTTAAAAGGTCAGTGTGCATTGAAGATTTAAACAAGTCTCAATGCTCTGTCTGTGGAAATGTTTCTCTTTTAGATGATGGTAATTTAATCAATCTCTTCAATTCTTTGATGCTAAGATCCATATTATTGCGCAATAAGTAATAAAATCACGTGGAAAGGACATATGATTTTGACATTTGAAGAGCATGTGTCACTAAAATTAATGATATTTCTAGGTAATTTTACTTATTTCTGGTCAAGCTAAAATGAAACATCAAAGCATCTTAACGCTTCAGTTTCATATATTACTAACAATTACCCTAGTATGCTGACAGGTTGTAAATTTTCAGGTTGTGGCCTTTTAGTCTTTCAGTCCTCTTTATATCCACTTGTGGAGAAAATTATTGGACCTATCATGGTCTCTCGACTTGCAGGAGTAAGTACTAGAGTCTTGCTAGAGATATTTGTGTGAAGTAGTGGCAATATGTTTATTTAAAGATGCAACTTCCAGTTTTATTGCTAATTTGACTATTGTTGTTTACATTCTATACTGCTTGCAGATTGTGACAATACCATTACTGACAAGTTATCACTATATTGGAATGCTATCTGGAATTGGCTTATCAATATTATTAAATTGTGCATCACTGGTGATGAATGTTCTATCTGTAAGTGATTTGTTTATTTCAACATTTCATCACTCATCTAGTTTGTTTCATTCATAAGGTCAAGAATAGCAGTAATCGTTTTAGTTTTCATGTAGAACTAGATAATACATCCTAACAACCAGATGTCTGAAGTAGGTGCACATGCAAGCTATTGCTGAAATTCCAGGATCAGAACTAAAAGAGGACACACATTGTACTAAATATAATGGTACTAACAACCGGGACACAAGTATTGTAGAACCTCGAGCCATCTTATGTTTGTGATGATAATAGTTTGGGATATTGATTTTGATCTCCTTTCGATGTGAACTACTATTTCTACATTCTCTGTAGATGCAAAAGAAATAACCAATTAAATAGATTCATAGGTTTGATATCTTGTAAATGAAATATTTGATAGATCACAGACTCTATTATCTCATTTCCAAGGTGGAGAGTCGAGGGGAATTGATATAAACGCTATTCAATTATCCAATATTTTTGTGACAAGGGATATCACAATCCCCACCACTAAATCCCTAATGATATTGTTAGCCCCATATAAACATTCTACAGCCACACTGTATAGGTTCTAGGTACTCTTTATGGGGTGAAAAGGTCATTCCTCCTGCTAATAATGGTAGCAAGATGCTTATTATCCATTTTACCAAAGAGAAAAAATCTAGAGAACTTTGGTAATATGAAAAATTTTGCAACACAACACATGAAAAGGCCTTATATGAAGCACAATCAACTTAGTATCTATACGATTTCGGAATCTGAAATCTGAAACCATTACTTTAATGATCTCTCAAAAATGGGAAAGCACAAAAATTGTAAAATAAAAAGCAGAAGATGAATAATCCTTCTAGAATTATTGTTCCGTGGATGTATACAAATCAAACAACATGTGGTCATGTATAGCTGTTAAAAGGATCTATAACTATATTAGCTTTTTCTAAAACATTTTGCTGATCTTGGTAGACTTCTACGCTCGTAAATTTTGATGTGATTTTACTTGTATACTCAGAACCAGGTTCTCTGTGAGTCGTGAAATTAAATTAAATCTTTGAGATAGAGTTAAAGGCCATTTTTTATGTAACTTACATCTCAATTCGTCACATTGGGTGAGTGTTTCTTTATGTTCTGAACACAAGTCACAAATTAAGAAACAAGGTAAAATACAGCTGGTGGAATTAATTGTTATCTCCTTGAATACTCATTTTACTAGTAGACAGCCTAATAGTCGATGACGAGTGTACACAATTCCGAGATTTATAAAAAAACTACAGAAGATGCAAGTATAAAACTAAAAGTGCATGCCAGTGTTGAAAATGAAGAGTGTATTCATTAGTATACTCATCTTATCTAATTAAGTTTTATGGAAGCATAAATTTTAGATAAGAAATTCTCTATTCCTATTTCAACTCTGAACACTAACTGCTCTTCGCTTTCATCAGATCTCCATTGTAACGGGTTTGTTCATATTGCAAAATAGAGCCGTGGTAAGTTTCTCTTGGATTGATCTTACGAAGCATTTTTTCCCTATCTAACTTGACAAGATTATGTACTTATTTTACATACATACGTTAATTGAATTTCACTGACATTACACATACAGGAACAACACCAAAGAGGAGCTGCCAATGGTATTGCCATGACCTTGATGTCACTTTTTAAAGCTGCAGGTCCAGCAGGAGGAGGAGCGCTGTAAGTTGCTTTTTGACACTTAGCTTCGTCTATCAACATCTTTTGAGTTATTGTTGATTCGAAACAAAAGAATCGTATAGTGAGCTTCTCATGGTGATTCATTTATGGGGGTGGGCAATAAAACAGAAATGTTGGACTATACCAGAACTGCCGGTTTGGTCTGGTTCTACTCAATTTCTTATCGTTCTGGGTATTAAGACCGAGAATCGGCTAGTTCGGATCCGATTCTCGGTTCTAATACAAAGAACCAAAAGCCAGTTTAACCTGAAATTATTATTACTTTTATTTTAAATAGTGGTTGTTGCAATGCACCAATCATTTTACTTTTTATAGTGAACTTCACGAGTATGTCAGCTCATTCAGTTCATTATAGTATTAATTATAAACACACAATTATATCCTTTAAATTCCATAGATGTAATTTAGCATTTAGATAAATTCCATAGATGTAATTTTGCATTTAGTTAAACTTGAAAAATTCAAGTCAATAGCATCAACATTAATGAAGAGATTATGGAGAACTTAGATATTCCACTTGCATTGGTTGGTGAATTTGAGAACTTCAATTTAAGGAATTGGATTGGACCAAACACGATGGTTCGAACCAGTTCCGTTCTTAGAGATGAAAGTAGTGGTTCCATTTTTAAGATATCCATTGGTACTTGGTTTGCTTCAATTCTCTTTGGAGCCAGATTATACTGGACGGCTCTAACCCTTAATTTATAGTGTACAAAATTATTGCCCAAGACCCTAAAAGATAAAATACACTGAATGTTATTATAATAGACAAATTAATTGAACTGGAGAATGGTAAGAACCGTGGCATCTCCTAAGCCTGCAGACCAGAAAAACAGACAGCCTCTTTTGTCCATCAATCAAGAAATTATTGTGTGCACTGACTCTGTGTTGTTTGTAGTCTACACAAGATACAAAATTTTGCATGCTAATCTACCTTGTTTTACAACGGATGCAGTTTTTCCTGGGCAGAGAAGCGCCAGCAAGCTGGCTTCCTTCCAGGTAGGTGTACTACATTTATTGTGATATTATGCCTTGGTGTGTGCAGATAAGTTATTTATTTCTTTAGTTATTCGACTATTTTTTAGTCAAATCTGGTAGCATTTCATATCATGAACGATAATACTGTGGTTTAAGTTGTGTAAACCAAAGTTTTCAAATCTGACCCAGGCAATGAACCACAAAATGTAAAGGGTCATGAGTTAACTGGGTCAAGCCAGGAATCAATAATAGCCGATTATCCTGGTTGAACAGACCGATTCACCAGGTTTCACCTGCTTTTCTAAGATAAGTCTTTTAGGCTATAACTCTTTGGCCAGGCTGTTGATTATCAAAACATTGGCTTTAAGTTGACCTTTTCATCAAACATATTTTGATTTTCCGTGTATAAACAAGACCTGTGTAGGACAAGCATGGGTCAGAATCCGACGTGTGAGGTTTTGGGTTCGAATCCCTTGAGCTTGTACAACAAATTAGACTTGGTCTCTTTACATGAATCCGGTTCTTCAATCTTTATTTGTTGTGTTCGATTCAATTCTTTGGCATTGACATCACCAATGCTGTAGGAAGTATCTATCTAGTCCAAAACTCTCTTTAGAAAGCTTGAAATAATTTTTTTTTGGGGTGAGACTATTGTCGTTGCTATAAAATTTGTGCATTGATTTGTTTATTGCATCAAAAAGAAGACTACTTTGTGTTTGAAAGTATAAGCAATGGCTAGATGATCAAGTTTATTACCGTGTTTTCTTATTAACTGCATGTCTAACATTTGATTATTAAGGAGTGTGAATTAGTTTATATCAGAATGACAATTGAAAATATTCTAAAACTCTGGCAGCTTGGTTCTTCTACTTGCACGTGCTGCATATATTTTCCTATAATCTACACTCTACACAACAATGCTTTGTTAAGCTAATTATATTGTGAAATTTCCTTATCCTGTTTGGTTGAAAGATAATTACAAGTGTTGATTACATGCAGGAGACCAAATGGTGTTCTTCATCTTGAATATAATTGAGTTAGTTGGAGTGTTGATGACATTCAAACCATTTTTAGTGGAACGTACACGATGATTACTTTCCCTCAAGTACAAGAGTCCCTGAGATTATTTATTAATCGTTGTTTTCCTTAGCCGAGCACAACTGACTAGCTGTGCCATATGTATTCCATCTTCATATCAGAATTAATTTTCTTATAATCATTTATTTATGAAATTAATCTGTTGTAATTGAGAGAATAATACTCTCATTGATTCCTACATGTAGTCCATATGATTATTCAGAATAGATATGTAACAAGTGTTTTGCCATTGAAATATCAACAAAACTTAGTAGAGGTTTGTTTTGATTAGAAAAATAATAGAATTGTGGGTTTTCTCATTTTTGTGATTTATATAGGAAGTCAACATGCTTTTAATCAAAATCTATTCTCGTTATTCTTTTGTGAAGCAACTCAATCGTGATTGTAAATATCCAGCATCCTTAAGAATTAGTAGGTTTTGAACATATTCAGTCTATTCCATGCGTTGCAAGTTTTGGTATATTGCTCTTTAATTTGTAACGAGAATCAACCCTTACGCTGTAAATCCAAAGATTTTTCTATAAAATATCATGATGCACGACATTAGCCTGAGCTCAACAGTTCACTAATGGTACAATTTTTAGTAGGCTTGGCATTGGGTGTGTCGGTCCGAGTATTTCATTATTTAGATCCATCCATTATGCTTCAGGTACCTCATAAAGTGGAAATTACACTCCCTTGCTTTTTAACTTCTCTATTCAAAAATGTAGTTTAAAATTTTTAGTTCGAAAATTAGGTGATAATTCAACATTTTAATATCAGTAATAATATTATAAAATTAAATTAATCTACATACACCGAATTTCACTCTAAAATCCTAAATTATTTTCATCTCTATTCTCTCTCTATTCTATCCCTTCTCTATCCTCTCTCTCCCCCCTCCATTCTCTCTTTGTCATTGGAAGTGTAACGGCTAGCTCCTGCGCAACAACATCATTGTCGCTATGCGCAACGCTCATAGCATTTGTTATCGGAAGTGCCATTGCACAATGACATCATCGTCGCTGTGCATGGCGGTGATGCACAATTGTGAGCGTCACACCCAACGACATCAACGCCACCGTGCAAAGTTGCTAGTCTCGCAAAGGCAAGCGTTACGAGTAGCAGCGTCATCATTGCTGCTCGTGACACTCATAATGTCATATGTGGTGATGGTGATTGTTGGAGAGGTTTTTGTTGTTGGTGGTTGGTCTTTTGGAAATGGCGATTGTGGTGCATGTGGTGATGGTGTCAGTAAGGTGGTGATGGCGGTGGTGCTGACGATTGTAGTGATTTGATAGTGGTTTTCACAAATGGTGATGGTTCTACACAGTGGTGATGTAGTTTTTGATATGGTTCCTTCCTCCAATCTATTGCTTAGCCGGTGTTTTGAGATAGTTTTTCTTGGTGGTTTGCAAATGGTAGTGGTGGTGTTCGCGGTTGTTGTGAAGTGGTGATAGTGGTGGTGCTAGCGATGATGGTTCAAGTGGTGGTGGTGGTCCCGACGAGCAGCGGTGAGATGGTAGTGGTCACAAATGGTGGTGGTGTGATGGTAGAGGTGCAGGTGGTGGTGCTAGCAGTAGGGTGAGGTGGTGTGGTGTTCGGTTGGCGCAGTGGGGGTAGGGGTGGAATGAAGAGTTTGTGACCAATTTTTCGAGTGATTATGGACAATAAATTAGTTAATTTGTGACCGATAAGTAATGTATTAGATAAAAAAGATAATTTGTCACAATTGTTTATTTGTGATAAATTAATTTGATAATTTTTGGCCTTAAAATAAATCGTGACTTAAATAATTTGTGATTTGTAATCTAGAAATAATATGCTATCTATTAATTAGATTATTTGTAATCGATAAATAAATTGTGGTCTATAAAATTTGTGATTTGTGATCGAGAAATAATACGCGACCAATTAGTTTGATAATTTATGACCAATAAATAAGTTTTGACCAATAAAATTTGTTGTTTGTGACTTTTTGTAATTGCGACTGGTACTTAACTTTGATATGTGATCATAAACTTTATAATATTGGGGTCTTAATATATTTAGTTTATAAAATATTTTTAATTATTTAATTTCTAAAATTTAATTATGATTCTATTTTTTAAATTTTAAAACATTTTTCTTAATTTTGAAATTGTATCTTTCAAATATCTTAAATATATATTGTTCCCTTCCATAAATGGAACAATTATGGTCCACATAATTATTGGGACCAAACTCGAATTGGCCGACAATTCTATCCATAACCTTTAAAAAAAAAAAAGAAAAACCATGAGTTCAAAATACAAATTATTTTCTCCAATATCTAGTAGAAATAGAGAAATAAAATATAGGGATAATTGCAGCCATGGTCCCAAACCTTTTATATCTTTGTAGTTTTTACCCCAACCTTTCATTTTTGCACTCACAATCCCAAACTTTTCATTCATATGAGGCTAAAGGACATATGGACAATTTCCATCCATATGTCCATTAGTTGAACAAAAATATTGAAGTTGATCGCATTTTTAACAATTTCAGAAAGGGCAAATTAGTAAATTAATAATTTTCAAATAAAATAACTCTAAAAAGCCAGAGAGAGAGAGAGAGAGAGAGAATGTGAAAATAAAAATTCATCTTCTTCCAGTCTCCCCACATCCCCCCAAACCAAAATCCAAAAAACCTATCTACCCACACCGCCTTCTATTGTCGACCACCACCTACCACTATTAGCCATTGCCGCAGCCACCACCACCACAAATCTGTCCCAACATCTCAAACACCAACACAAATAATTGGGCTTGGCCATGGTTCAGGTTGTGTTTGTTTGGGGCCCAACCCGAAACCAAGTCGATTTTGGTAAATTTCAATCTAAATCGACCCAATTCTACTATTGAAACAAATGGAACCAAACCAAATCGATTTGGACATGTTTGGTTTAGCTAGTCGGTTAGGGTTTATTTCAACAAATTCATCATAGTTATCCGATAATTTATCAACAAATAATTATGCCTAAATGAAAAGTAATGTAGCAATTTGAATTTGGAGTTTACGACAAACAATATTTCTCCTTGTTTTTCTTTTCTTTTGAAATTTCGAGTTTCGATAGAAGAGTTATATTTGTATTTTAGTTATTTTAATCTTTTAAGTTTAAAAATCTTAATTTTAAAATGAAAAAAAAAATAAAAGTGTATTAATGGGTTAGGTCGGTTAATTGACGAATTGGTTGCTTAAACCGCAACCAACCTGACCTGGTTTTTTAATAGTTAAAATTAACCCAACTAAAGCTATTTTTTTGGTTCAGATTGACCCAAACTAACTAGACTTGACTCGATTTGGCTTGGTCGATTTAGTTCTTTTTTTTTTTTTGCCCACCCCTACAAATAATCTCACCCAATTTGAAAACCACAATTTCATATAATTTGAATTATTTGTTGAACAAACTCAAATTATTGTTATCATTCATCAATGCTTTGATAGAAAACAGCTATCCAATTTGAACTCTTTTAATACCAAGTTCGAAACTGCAAAATTCTAACTTAGAAAGTAAGTTTGACTCTCCAAATTTATAGAGTCACTTTCAATAATTAAATACATTCAAAGTATTTCAATTATCAATGGAGAAAAATAATATAATAATTTAGAAGAAAGCAAGTGAAAATATAAGATAGAAAAAAACAATACATATTTTTTGGAAGTACTAAAATAAAGTATTATATATAAAGATCATGTCGGACTATTTAAAAAAATTTACTCTCTAAATTTGAATGTCTATCTAAATTGTAGAATATGCTCTTTAAAATCGAGAGTCTCCTGTAAATGCTCATAATGCTTTTCCAAAAAATTAAAATTAAATTCTTAAATACCTTTTTGGGAAGGGAACAATAAATATATTAAGTCTTTACTATACACAATTTCAATTTTAAGAAATAAG